>JAOXNR010048441.1:0-18290 GCA_028571225.1 Parsonsia alboflavescens | reverse complement strand
AAAAATCAATACCATATCTTTAGTCCTATTTAAGTACTTAAATATGGTCTTGACCGCAGTCCAATGTTCTGGACCTGAATTAGACTGGAACCTGCTAGTAATACTAACAACATGGGTGATGTCTGGTCTTGTACACAACATAGCATACATAAGACTTCCAATTGCAGAAGCATACTAATATAATAGGCCGAGCTGGTCATATTGAAGATGCGTTTCCATCATATGGTAGACAAGGGTACCAAGCCATCAACTGCAGTATTTTCAGCTCTACCGAATGCCTGCATAATCCACCAAGATGTCATGCGCGGGGAATTTGCTGCCAGGAAACTCCTTGAGTTAGAACCATATACTCCCGGGAATTACGTAGCTCTTTACTATATGCTGCCACTGGCAGATGGGATGCTGCTGATGAGTTGAGGAATATTATGAAGAGAAAGGGAATAACTAAGGGAGTAGTTGGTTCACTATGGCGAGATCTAGTGATCAAGTGTAAGGAATTTGGAGCATCAAGTTTTGGAATTCTACTAAAGGCTTTTTGCAAATTTATCTTTTCCATTATTTCACGTTTTCTCCTTACTTGATTCTATGGTAAATTAGACTTGCTTAACTTTGTGGGATGATGACACGGAGCTGTTCATACCAAAACATCAACTATCACAGCACCAAAAGTTTTGATCGTAATTCATCTTTTCATTCATTTTGTTTAAATGTTGCATCAATTTGTTAGTGTGCACTGTTCTGCTTCATTAAAATGCGTTATCGTTGGTTTGTAAGTGTAGTCTGCTCTCATTTTTGTAAGCTATTCTCACACTTTAGCACTGATATAGCTTGAGATCAGAAACCACTAAATCGTTGCTTGCCAAACAATAATTCTGTGTCCCATATAAAACATGATTATAGAATTAATTGCTCTTCCAGTTCTGAAATCTCTCTACCCGTGATCAATGACAAATGTCAACTGTCCCAGTTTAGTTTTTTGCAATTTTGAAGGAATAAGTTGTTCGGCAAATAGTATGTATGACCAAATGCCACGGTGAGTACAGCATGGCAACTACGCAAAAATTATTGTATCACAAAGTAATTATTTAGCATATCATGCAAGTACCAGCACAAAAGCTGTTCCTATCCTCTAATAGCATCAAGAGAATATGACTAGTGACTAGGGATGATTCTAATGACTGGATATTTATTGATAGGAGTGAGGATTTAGGTTGGGGACACATACACATTACCTGTTCAAAGCATATTTTATTTGTGTGTATATACATATGTATGGCTATGTATATTTTATGTTTTGCCATCTCACTTTTACTTGCCTGACTTTCTATTCCAAATGAAGACAAAAACATGTTCAGAAATGACTTCTGTTGCAAGGAAAGCTAATCATATTAAGGTTCAAAGAGTATACCGGGAGATTACACATGAAGCAGTGCTTACAATGGAATGGATTGACAGGATCAAGCTTACAGGTTAAGGTTGCATGAGGAAAGCCTGTTTAAATCGAAAGGAATTGATTGACTAGGTTGCTTCTAGAACCTTGCAAATCTCTGATAATGGTTACTTTTCAGCTTTATATGTTTCCTTATTCTCAAATATGTACCACTTTCATCTAGCATTGATTGTTCACTTTTGACTTAATTCAAGAATTAGTGAGAGCCTTCGTCCGTAAACAAATCACCATATCTGTCATAAACCTTATCTGTCGTAAACAAATCACCATATCTGACTTAATTTTAGGAGGTCGTGAGCAGAAATAAATGTTTATTTTAGAAAAGTGGAGATTTTGAAATTGAAACATAAACCTTTAGTTCTGGAGGCGGGAGTATTTTTTCAGAAGTTTCAGAAGAGAAAGCCACTGCCGCTAGTGGGATGTGGTAGACCCTACCAATTTATTTAGCAAAACTAGAAAAAAAACTGTGAGGGGAGCCAGGGAACCTCAATAGATCAAAGGAAAGAAAAGTTATGGGGGACATGGGGAATTACATGAAGCTTTGGTGGGAACACAATTGCTGATAGAATGAATGGATACCTAATGTATCATCATTGCTAAGCCTGTGAGGATATTGAGCTAAAGAAACCTACGGTGAGCTATGTTAGAAACAAGTTGGTTTACCAAACGATAAGCCTAAAAACCCAGGGTGAAAAATTTGTCCAGACTCCCCTAGTAGCAAGTTTTTGGTATGCATTTGTACTGTGGGATGAGAATCAATTTGAAGACGGGCATCTTGATGCCGGAGCATAGTTCATGGGGCATTGATCATCATTCGACCACTATTTCCGAGGCAGTGGTCCAAAATCGGAATGGACTCAAATTTGATTGGGTGATCCAGAATGGCCCAACGAGCAAGTATCACTACTATGTTGTGATGCCAGGCCTTTTTCGGTCATTCGGAGGTGTTTTGATGGAGTTTCAGACGTTTTTATGTTTTTAGAGATATTTTCATAATTTGTTGTTTTTAGGGATATTTTCATAATTTGTTGTTTTTAGGGCTATTTTTATAATTTCATTATTTTTAAAGTTCCGATTAGGTTTACGTTTCATTTAGAGTTTTAAATATTTCGTTTGTATTAGTTTTCGATGGCTTTTTTATTATTGATAATTTTCAACTTTGATCGTTTTTCTGAAAAGCAAAGAGTTTTCACAAATTTCCAACTTTTCATCTATTTAGTCATGGCATCAGTTGGTATCAGAGCCTAGGTTGCTTGAATCAATGGCTGAACAGATTCGTGGAGGTTGTGGATGGCATCATGCTGGAAGGGGACGTGGAGTCGTTCCTGAGGACGACGAATAGCCTCGTCAACGAGACCTACAGGAAGTCACAAACGAAAACGCAAAATAAAGAAGGCGGATCCAGGACTTGGAGCGGCAATTGGTGGAGGCACGGTTGGATGTTCAGTCCAAAATAGGGGTGGAATCGGAGGTTGAGTCCGACGATGAGGAGGCAGATGTCAACCCGTTTATGGTGTTGAACCGGGGGTGGCATAACCGATTGGAACGATAGGGCCGACAACAATCTTTTGTCCAGACATTGTGGCATGAAAATAGAGATTCCCGATTTTGAAGGTAGGGCACATCATGATGAATTTTTTGATTGGATACATACTGTTGAGCGAATTTTCGATCTTCGAGATTTGACGGAAGAACAGAAGGTTAAGATCGTGGCGACTAGCATGCTTTGATTTGGTGGGAGCATGTTAAGAAGCACTGTGCCAGAGAAGGAAAGTCGAAAATTTCGACTTGGGACAAGATGAAGAAGTTGCTGCGGAAAAAGTTTCTTCCTAGTCACTATAGGCAGGAGGAATTTATCGACTGTGATTTGTTGGTGGAGCAGTACATCACAGAATTTGATCGTTTGCGCATGAGGTGTGATGTTGCCGAAGAAGATGAGTACACAGTGGCTCGGTTTTTGGCGGGCTTGAAGGTTGAAATTGCTGATATGGTTCAACTGTAGCAATACTGGACGTATGAAGATGTTTGCGGATTGGCCTTGAAAGTTGAGGGACAGCTTAGACGGAAGAGCAACGGATTGGGATCTAGGGTGCTGAATAGATTTCAGAACAACCCTAGCGAACAAGCCTCTTTAGCGGCGGTGACAGCTGTGAATAAGGCAGTGGCCAAGGAAGGTCAACGAGGTAGAACCAGCAAGAGGTGACAACCACGGCGACGGCCAAATGATGTTTTAAGTGTCAGGGTATGGGGCACTTTGTCGCAAACTGCCCTAACAGGCAGTTTGTGACACTTAGCGAAGAGGTTCTTGAGCCAGTGTTTGATGAGCATAAAGAGGAGCCTGATGACTCACAGGAGGAGTAGGACATTATATATGCTGATTCGGGTGAGTCCCTTATGATTCAGCGAGGGCTAAATATATTGGCAACGGAAGATGAGTCTTGGTTGCGGTATAATATCTTCCATACTCGGTGTACTGCAGGAGGGAAGGTTTGCAACATGATCATTGATGGCGGTAGTTGCAAAAATGTGGTTTCCACGACGATGGTAGAAAAATTGGGTTTGGAAACAATTGAACACCCGAATTCCTACAAATTGTTGTGGTTGAAGAAGGGCAATAAGGTAAAAGTTAGAAAATGGTGCCTAGTTTGGTTTTTTATTAGAAAAAAATATATGGATGAGGTTTAGTGTGATGTTGTTCCTTTGAATGCTTGTCACATTCTGTTAAGGAGGCCATGGCAATATGATAAGAGGGCGACACACGACGGATTTCAAAACACATATCCCTTCAGCAAGAATGGTGAGAATACCACACTGGGTCCTTCGGATTTGAGGAAGGAGGCACCAAGGAATTTGCTGTTTGGAGCCGAATTTCTAGGGGAGATTAGGAAGGCGACTAAAAATTTTGCGTTGGTTGTTCTGGAACAAAATGCAAATAAGTCCGAGCTTCCTGAGCAGATTGTTCCATTACCAGATCATAGTCGGTTCGGTTTGGGTGCTGGGGAGCATGCTAGATAGATCAAGGAGCTGCATTCTCAGGATTGCGTGCAGGTTAAACGGCGGAATTTACAGTCTAAGCAGTAGGTTGGTAAACATCGAAGGAAGGTTGTGTTTAAGGAAGGCAATCTGGTTTGGACTCAACTAAGAAAAGAAAGATTTCCGACAGGTAGATTTGGTAAATTGTAGTCGGATGCAGATAGGCCATTCAAGGTGTTGGAGCAGATGCTATGGATGGCGAGAACGAGTCAGATTTGAGGACGAATCTTTTCCCAACCGCGGAGAATGATGCTAGAGCACTGTTCATGGGGCATTATTCATCGCCGGAGCATTATTCCCGAGGCACTGGTCCAAGCTTGGAATTTGCTCAAATTTGATTGGGTGACCTAGAATGGCCCAACGAGCAATTTCTATGTCGTGGTGCAAGGCCTTTTTCAGCCATCCGGAGTCGTCTTGATGGAGTTTCGGGCATTTTTATGTTTTTAAGGGTATTTTCGTAATTTGTTATTTTTCAAGGTATTTTCGTAATTTGTTATTTTTAGGGGTATTTTTTTAATATCATTATTTTAAAGTTTCGATTAGGTTTAGGTTTCATTTAGGGTTTTAAATATTTAGTTTGTCTTCGTTTTCGACAGCTTTTTTATTATTGATAATTTTCGACTTTGGTCATTTTTTCGAAAACCAAAGAGTTTTCACAAATTTTCAGTTTTTCTTCAGTTTAGTCATTTTTTTCGATATTGTTCTTGCATCACATCTTCAAGTAAGATGGAAACACTGATCTGAAAAACCTTCAGAAAAGCAGAAACATTAGCAATATTGTTAGTTTGCAACCCAAAACTTCAGTTGCAAAAGCCCATTATCATTTAATAATGCGCTAGTTGCCTTGTATGCTTAGATTGTCAGGGCTTCACCAATATTAAGAACTATATGGCAATCACAATGAACTTTTTGCCAATGTGCAGAAGAAGGAGATGATCTGTGATGAATTGTCTTTTCTGCAATTCACTTTAGTTGATAAATCCTTTGGCAATAGAAAACAATAGTAGTCAAAACAACATGCCACTTAGTTCTAAAGATGGTTTCCCAAATAGCAGCACCAAATAAAGAAGAATATGATACCAAACCTCTCTAGCAAAAGGACAAGTTGTGATTATATGTTTAATCATTTCGTGCAGAATGTCTTATATCCACGTAAAGGGAGTTGCATCTAATGGAATTTCCTAACAACAAATAATAGAGTTTGACACTTACATGTAATATCCAAAGCTAGAGCTAAAGTGAATCCATAAGAATCTAGTAGCCTCAACAACCCACATCTTTTTCTCTCAATGAATGTATGGACGAAGGAAGAAGGTGCTTTATACTGCAATCTTTCTAGCTATCTTGGTTATGACTTAAGTAACATAATTGTGATTTGCAGGTTTTCAATTTGCTTTGTCCAAGATTTACCAGTGTAAGCTTCTAAGTTACTAATCAGTGCCCAACATATTCCATGCAAATGTTGGACTAGCACATATAATCTTGAACATTATCTATGAATGGATTTACAAAAAGGTTAGTGTTACATTGCTCCAATCCAAAATTTATCAATTAATGCCTCTTTGACATTTTTTGGTTCAAATGTTGAAGTATAGTATGCAAATCGAACAATATCTTTGTAGTTTACTCTTGGTTTGTTTCTTATCTTCACAGTATCATTTAAATCTCCAATAATAGCATCAATAGGATGATACGATTGAACACGAGATGAAGAAACTTTTACCTGTTCAATTTGGGGTGTAACTTAGTCTTTTAGTTTGTTATATACTGTCAATCGGGCTCTTAGTTGTAACATTCGGCTGATCTGCAACATCAGTTGATGTTGTAACTTGTGGTTGAACTTCTGATCCAGAAGACCTCTTTACAACTTTCAGAAGTTCTTCATTCGATTCTTCATCATTATCCATTTCATTGTAAAGATCTTCAAAATCTTTCACAACGACATTAATTGATTCCATGACAATTTTTATTTCATTATTATAAACTCTAAAAGCACGAATGTTTTGAGAATATCCAAGAAAAATTCCTTCATTACTTTTTCCATCAAATTTGGCCAATTGTTTTCTATCATTCAGAATGTAGCATTTGCTCCTGAATACACGAAAGTAGTTTAAGTTAGGCTTGATACCTTTCCACATTTCATAGGCTATTTTACTAGTGTGTCATTTGAGATAGACTCGGTTTATGACATGTGTAATATTATTTATTGCTTCAGCCCATCAATGTGGTGAGATTGCCTTGAATAGCAACATGGCTCTTTCCATTTCCTGTATTGTACGATTCTTCCTTTTCGCAACGCAATTTTGCTGTAGAGTTTTTGGTGTTGAAAACTCTTGATGAATACCTTGTCTAGTACAAAAAATTGTGAACAATTGGTTGTCAAATTCTCATCCATGATCACTTCGAATTCTTGCAACTTTGCTATTTTCTCAACTTCTAATTTTAAACATAGCTTTTTGAATGCACCTAAAGCTTCATTTTTCTCCCCAAGAAAATCACGAGTAATCATCAACACAAACCATGACATACCTTTTTCCTCCAAGGCTTTCAACTTTTGTAGGACCAAAGAGGTCCATGTGAAGTAGTTCCAATACTCTTGATGGTGTATCTTCTTTGATGTTTTTGTGTGATGATTTGATTTGCTTTCCTTTCTGATAAGCTATGCAAATACTTCTGTCAATTTTAGTCTGTCGGGGTAGTCCTCTAACAACTTCCAGTTTCTCAAATTGATATAGCATCTTGTAATTCAAATGATCTAATTTTTGATGCCATAACTTAGTTTTATCTGATCTGCAAAGGAAACTGGTAAATATCTCCTTAGCTTTATAATAATTGTCTACAATTCTTACTCCAGTTAAAACAAAATTGTCATTTTTATCCAACATAAACCATTTATCTTTATCAAACTTTACCTTGTACTCCTATTCACATAATGGACTGATACTTATCCGATTAGTTTTCATTCCAATAACATGAAGTACTTTATGCAAAGTTGGAATACCTTCTAGAATAACAGTCCACAACCAATTACCTTCTTTTGAACTCTATCTCCAAAAGTAACATACCTAGATGTTATCTTTAAATAATTTGACAGAAATGATTTGTTACCGGTCATATGACGTAAACATCCATTACTACCAAACATTCTCTGAATTGCAATTAATGGCAAATGAGCTACCAAGGCTTTATACTTACATTTTGACTTGAATACTTTTGTCATTTTGTTGAACCTTCTATCTTTGCGTGAATTTGCAAAACGCCCTGGTTCTCCACATGCATAGTAGATTAGTACTGAAGTTATTGGTTTCTTTCCTTCATGTTGCTATTTTTAGATTTGTATGATATGCAACTCCTAAAATATTGTAACTCGTAACAAATACATCATTAGTATCTTTTTCATAAGAATGTACCTTTTATATGCTTTTTCAACAAGTAGTTTCTCTATATATTTTCCGACAAATTTTAATTTTTGCTTGACCACTTTTTGTTCCTCCATCAATGTGTGTATGGAATGTTGCAACTTAAATCTTTCTTTGTGAATTTCACCATAATCTTGAAGTAATTGTGCATTGCATGCCACGATCAATTGGTGTTTTCCAATGTCTTTGGAATATTCTACATAAAGATTGAGATAGACATTTTGCAATTATTCTTATAGGTTGCAGATGGATTGCTTGCAATTGACTCTGTCTCAATTGCATCTTCTTTTTGCATTTCAACTAACACGTTAAATGCAACAAAGTTAATTCATCTTCCTCTTCATGATGGCTACTTTTTGATTCATCTTTGTCACTTAGAGATGCATTGCAGGATTTCTTTTTTAGTTTTTTTATTATATTGGCACATTCAGATTGAATATGACCATATCCACAATATTTCGTACATTGAATTCTTTTATATTTTTGATACATTATGTCTCGTTTTTCATAATTCTTAGAATCAGCAATCTTGTATTTCTTCTTGAGTTTTCCTTTTAAATTATCATATTTATTGAATCTACGATTTCTAGAGTTCTTCCTCAAAAAATGTTTGAAGTTTTTGGTCAGCATTGCCATCTGATTAGCTTCATCTTGCTCACCTTCTGAATCAACAATGATGGTTGCATCTCCAACAAATAATGCAACTCTTTTGTCTTTCCTTTTTGTTGTAGTATGCATCATCTCATACGTTTGGAGTGGTCTTATAAGTTTATCGAGTTTGATTTCTTTGATGTCTTTTCCTTCTTCAATTACCATGACTTTGGCTTTGAAAGATTTTGGAAGAGATTTCAAAATATTTTTCACAATCTTCAGTTCATCCCATAGTTCACCAAGTTGATATGACTAATTGGAAAGTTCCTTTAATTTACAGGTGAATGATGTAATAGTTTCATCATCCTTCATTTTGAATTCTTCAAATTTGCTTGTTGGTTGGTGCAACTTTGAAGATTTGTCAAAATTGGTTCCTTCGTGAACAACTTGCAAAATATCCCTTGTTTCTTTTGCAATTCTACAAGTAGTAATGTGTCTGAAATGTTTTGCATCTACTGCATTGAAAATTGCATTTAGTGCACTTGTGTTGCCTATGTATATCTTCATTTTTGATTCAGTCTACTATTCTTCAATCTTTTGAAAATTTTGTGCCATTTCAAGTAGTTTGAGTTGGTACAGTCCATCCTCATTTGATTGATGCCCGACCAAGTTCATCTTGAGCACTGATGTCGATTTTCATTCTAGCTTTCTAGTAACAGTAGTTTGCACCTGTGAGAAGTGGCGGCTTTGATGAAGTGTTTGTCTAGGAACTCACTACGCCCAACTCTCAATGATTTGCACTTGCTATGTGTACAATAGTTTGTTGTGAACCAGCTCTGATACCACTTCAATGCGCTAGAGAGAAGTTAGATGCTGTTATGAGTTGTAACTCTTTTCAATGTTGTAATGTTACTTCAAATTTTAACTTCTTAGTTAAAAAAGTAAAACAGTGTGAAAATAGAAAATAGTACTTAACATGCAACATTTATTAACCTAGTTTGGCTATGCCTACTTTGGGAGGCCCTCACCCAAATTAATTTCCCCTTTGAATCCAATACAAGTTTGCAATGGGGTTTTACAATTCTTGATCGAATAGTTGTGAATTCAATCAATAGCTTCTAATTACAATTCCACTTGTAATTTTTCAATGTTGGAATCCGTCCAATATAGATCCTCTCGACTTGGACAAAGTTCTTTCTTCCAAAGAACTAGCCTTATTTCGCACTTCATTTAGCCAATAAACCAGACCGAAGCCATTCTCATTATGCTCAAAAACAGAGCAAAACAAAGAGTGAAATTGAAAGTTGGCCGTGAGAAGCAATTAGAGAAGAAGAGGGAATTGGGCCAATCTTTGTATGCGCCACTAAGTACCTTGCTTTGCTATCACAATCTAGCCCCATTCCCATAGTTTAATCTTCATTTTTGTGATTAATTCTTCCATGCTAGGGTTTTAATGCAATTTCATTTAAAAACAAAATCTATGAATGTAGGTGGAGTTTTGAATCTTTAATTCCAGATTTTCAACTTCTGCTTAATCATGAATATATATTCTTGCTATGCTTTGGTGTCATGTTCTGAGGAATTAATCTTTTCTAATATGTTCTTAGATCTTAAATCTTGTACTCCAAATTGTCAGATGGTGTTAATTCTATGAATATGTTGGTCGTTGATTGTGAAAAGGAGTAGAGTTTATCATGAAGTTGGAAGGAGGTGGTTTGCAATTCTTATTGCAGCCAGTTGTGAAATTTTTAGTGGGTTGATTATTATTGGTTAATTAGTGGCTACTGAGTTCTTCCTATGACTTTTGGGAAATCTGTATGTGGAAATATTTAGAACTTGAAAACCAAAATAATCTTTATACATGTTAGTTGGATAGCCATGTCTCCATATTTCAGCCAACTTTTACCATAATTTTTCCAAGAATCAATTACTACTCCTTAATGTTATCATTTGATTAGGGTAGATAATTTTGAATATAGATCAATTCTTTAGCATGGCCTTCACCTTGATCCATGGTCATGTACAACATCAAATTCCAATTTAATTTTTGTTTGCCTAAACTAAAATTCCTAATGAAGTTACATTAATTTTATGCCTCCCGAAAGTTTTCCTCTCCAATCACTACTTTGATTCCTTCTTTTAATTCCAAATGCTTCTCACGCGTAGCCTTTGATTGATTTATTGATTCTCTTTATACTACACTTTGAAATTTCTTTTGTCTCACTACCATTCCGGCATATATTTATATATATGAATAGATTTCAAGCCTTAACACAAACATGGACACTTCAGTTTGGAGAACATAACTATTTCATGTTTTTGACACGTTCGACCATAACTCTAAGTTTGAGCTTCAATTTATTTTTATTTCATATTTGAATTGTATTTTAAATTAATATATAAGTTTTATACTTTACATTGTAAAGCTTCCCTCATTTTTGGTATTAATCATAGTTCAGAATTTCTACTTAACCTGGTTCCAAGGATTCCAATTTTAAATAAAATCTTGCAGAATTTATTTTTGGGGTATCTTTGAAGAATAAACTGTACCAATCCAAAATGGTTCACTTTGTTATTTTTATACTTTTAGAAATCCCTATGAATCTAGTTTATTATCCAATAAACTATTTGTGATTTGGAGCTTTGTATAGTAAGATATGCTCGATTTACTAAAGTTGTGCAAGATTGACTGACAGGATAAATTTAGTATTATGATCTCTCTTTCTAGGGCTATTTACTTAATTTAAATAACAGTTTAGGACAATGTTTAAATGGTTAATCACTTGTCCTTGTGAGTTATAATCATGCAGCATAAGGAAGTCATGTTTACTCGTAAGGCAGTATTACTAACCTTAAGTCAATGTAAATGTTTAGTGATATCTCTGAGGTAATTCCTTCCTTGTAAAAGATTTTAAGCCTATGAATTCAACACCAACAATTCTTCCAAGTGTTCATCCATTTTCCAAATATGAGGTTTATACAAATGTTATATTGGCTTTCTAACCCTATTTCAAACAGTGAAACTTATTTTTGGAAAAGAAATCAATAAAAAAAGATCTATTCCATACCTTTTGAATTTGGTGATTAATGCTCTACGGGAGAATTTGGTATGGAATCGGGTCATGTCCAGGATGCCTCGACATGGACACTAGGACATGAAGTGCAATAGGTCGAGATTAGGACAACTAATACATATGGTAATCTACTTAGCCATCCAGGCTCTCACCTATTCAGACGACATAATCCTAGAATCTTAAATATGTGATTTGGCTGTGAGGGATGGGAAAGCATAGGGCTGACTAACATTTGACTACGGACCCTATAAGTGGGAATTCTTTCGCAAGACATGTTGGGAGGTTCAAACGTTTGACGGGTTCTCTGCGTGACCCTCATGATACCGAGGGAATAATCGCACCAAATTCAGTTAAATGGTTGAGGATGGTTAGTCATGATCATGTAACAGTGAAATAAGGAAGGTGATTGATGGAAATGCTTGAATTTTTTAGATCTTGTCTTAAATGGTGACAATTACTTGTTTTCTTCCAGATGTAAATGATTTGAAGTTTTGAGCTCTTGTATTCCAATCTAAATTTGCATTTGGTATTTCTATTATTCTCTTTCATGGTAAGGATTACGTAGTGAGCTTTTAGTTCACGTTAGTGCATCGATGAAAGCTGGACATGAGAAGCAGTTAGAAAAGAAGAAGGAATTGAGCCAATCTTTGTGCAAGCCACTAAAGACCTTGCTTGGCTACTATAATCCAACCCTATTTCCATGATTTAATCTCCATTTTTGTAATTAATTCTTTCATGCTAGGGTTATAATGCAATTTATTTAAAGACAAAATCCATGAATGTGAGTGGAGTTTTGATTCTTTAATTCCAGATTTTCAACTTCTGCTTAATCATGAATATATATTTGTGTCATGCTTTGGTGTCATGTCTTGAGGAATTAATCTTTTCTAATATGTTCTTACACCTTAAATCTTGTTCCCCAAATAGTTAGCTGGTGTTAATTATGTGAATATGGTCAAGAGGAGTAGAGTTTATCATGAAGTAGGAAGGAGGTGGTTGCAATTCTTATTATAGCTGGTTGTGAAATTTTTAGTGGGTTGATTATTATTGGTTAATTTGTGGCTAATGAGTTCTTCCTATGACTTTTGGGAAATCTGTAAGTGGAAATATTTAGAACTTGAAAACCAAAATAATCTTTATACATGTTAGTTGGATAGTCGTGTCTCAATATTTCAGCCAACGTTTACCATAATTTTTTGAAGAATTAGTTACTACTCCTTTATGTTATCATTTGATTAGAGTAGATAATTTTGTATATAGATCTAATCCTTAGCATGACCTTCACCATGACCCTTGGTCATGTAGAACATCAAATTCCAATATAATTCTACTTTGTGTAACCTAAAATTCCTTATGAAATTGCATTAATTTTATGCCTGCAGGAAGTTTTACCCCCCAATTACTACTTTGAATCGTTCTTTTAATTCCAAATGCTTCTCAGGCGTAGTCTTTGATTGATTTATTGAATCTCTTTATACTACACTTTGAAATTTCTATTTCTCACTACCATTCCACATATATTTATATATAGGAACCGATTTCAAGCCTTTAACACAAGAACGAACACTTTGGTTTGGAGAACTTAACCATTTCATCCTATGGATATGTTTGAACATAGCTTTAAATTTGAGCTTCAATTTATTTTTATTTCATATTTGAATCACATTCTAAATTAATATGTAAGTTTTATTAGAATGGTTTGACATTCGTTTCTACGTAATCGATGTCTAAGTTATCTATCATTTTCGGGATTCATGTGTTCTAATATACAAATAATACGAAATTCTAGGGCAAACATTGAATTTTAATTTTCCATATTGTAAATTACCCCTTAAAATCCCTAAACTGGCTTCTTTTCTATCCTAAATTTTAGTATCCATTATGGCCAAATCAATTGGTGTATCTAATCCTTCTTTAAAAGTTGATTTTATCATTATCTGTATTGCTTCAATATGTATCAATCCTAAAGTATTCCTGACTTCAGGTTTTATCTTCTGTAATTTTTCTTGAATATCTTTCTTAGATAGTAAAGATATCATTACTTTATTAGAAGTAAAAGAAACTTCTAAAGCTCTTTCTCTAATATTCAATCTATAGAAAAGATGATGTTTTCGAGATTTAATTCCTAGTTTATCTAGTATATTAAATTTAAATCCTGAGTAATTAGATAAAGAGAAGTTTTTTTTTTATATATTTGTTTTAACTTTCTCTAATCTACTACTATATCTTGATTATATTCACTAGTATATTCCACGGAATTATCTATATTTTCTTGGGACGAACTCGTTCCAATTATATCTTGTTCATTCATCTTCAGAAGTAGATTCATACTCTGTATCTGTATAGATAAAAATACTGCAATTTGATTCTAAATCCTCAAAATCATTTATTTGCACAAATTCTTCTTGTGCAATCATTTCTTCAATATCTTCATCTATTTCAATTTTCTCTTTATTTTTCTCAAATTTCTTAGGACATCTATTGGCATAATGTCCAATTTCATGACAGTAATAACATTTACAATCTCTTAGGTTTTTATTATCTCTTTTCCTAACATATGTAGGTTTTTCAGGCATGCAATATCTTTTCTTTTTATAATATCTAACTTTTTGTTTATTAAAGTATCTCTTTTTAATATTACTATAAACATAAGGTGAATCGCATTAAAATCATTATAGGCATCTTTTGATTATCACAACATAAAGATACTCTTTTCTTTAATCCTTTTGTCATCTTTGCTAATATCGCATCACCACACCATTCACTTAATTTATCTTTTAATTGAGTTATCCTTTTTCCTAATATATCAGCAGTTCCAGCATTATATGTATCTATCAATTGTTTACCCCAAGGGTCCGGTATTTTTGTTAAAAAACAAGGGTAAATCTGTATGAGTGTCAGAAACTCTATTGTAAATATAGTAATAATAATC
The DNA here is from genome assembly GCA_028571225.1 of Parsonsia alboflavescens. NCBI lineage: Eukaryota > Viridiplantae > Streptophyta > Magnoliopsida > Gentianales > Apocynaceae > Parsonsia > Parsonsia alboflavescens. The sequence continues at coordinate 3,791 of JAOXNR010048441.1, read as the reverse complement.
TTGAAAAACACATATGTATTTATCTATTTCACAGATGTCATATAATTGTAATCTTAATAATGTAATCACATATTTGTTAATTGTTCCTGGGTCTTTTAAAAAATTTCCTTCTCCAGAAAACTCTAATCTTATTGCTTCAGCAACTCTTGATATGAAATCTGCTATATTATTATCTTCACCCTCTATATATTTTTTTGATTTCTTCATCAATGTTTTGCCAAAATCTAAGAACACTATTAATCAAACTTCTTTCCAAGAATCCTTTAGTTAAGTCAAAATGCATTTTATTAACAGATATTGCTATCCTTAGAGCAGTTTCCCATTTATCTATAGCTTCTACTATGTTTCTAACATAATCCAAATCTAAATAAATTCCAAATGGATTAATCTGTTCACTTTTTATATCTTCTAAAGGATTTTTATTTATAGTTGCATGTACTGTCGCATATCCTCTTGTAGATCTATCAAAACTGATTCTTCTTATAGTTGGTTGACTATTACTGGTACTGGGTATATCATTTATATTATTGTTCCACTCAGTTTTCATTGCATAATTAGGCTTAATATTTATGAAATTATCTTCCTGAAGTGTTAAATCTCCTATTTGTGTAATTAAATTATCTACTTCATAATTTTCATTTTCAGAATCTAAAGTGACCATTTTAGGTTATTTCCACCATATCCTTCGGGTATTTTCATTCTTTTTAAGTGTCTTTTAATATGATTTTTATCTACTATCTTAATTTCTTCTAATTTTTTATCAGTGAGTATTTTATTAATATCTTGTAATTCTTTTAGTATCTTTTCTCCAAAATAAATTATCGTTTTTTGCATTTCTATTAAATCTTTTTCTATTTTTAACTTTCTATCTTGTTCCTCTAACTTTTGACATATATCCATTTAGATGATCTTCTCTGTAATGCTTACTTAACTTTTTATGCCTCTTTATCTGTTTTTGTCTAAGCTTTACCATTATGAAAATATGTTCATCTATTTTTCTGTGTATCAATGACGATATTTCTCTAGATGCTCCACTAATTCCAAAATAAACTAATCTAAATTCCCAATATCTTTTTTCTTGTTTACAATCTTTGACTCTGCGATCTATATCTTTTATTTTAGTAAAGATTTAGTCACCACTTTCACAACTCATCAATTTGGTCTGTAATACCAGTTCTCATCATTAATGATATTATAATATTTGATCAGTTCATCCATGTCTATATCTGATAATATTTCTTCTTCCTCACCCCCTAGATTTGGGTTATCTATGTGTTCCGTAAAGAGGATCTCTAGATTTTCATCTTGTACGGTGATGTTTATCTTTATGTTATCGATGTGGAAACAGGCTTTGATACCAAAATAAGATGTCAATGTTTGCCTATTCATAATCACAATGTTTCTTATCACATTATCTTGTTTCATGATCAAATATGTAATATTTTGATTAATAACCATAATATCAATGTCTATCATTTTCTTAAATCCAGAACTCTATGTTGAAAATATATAAAATCTCTTTTTTCTTTCTCAATCTTTTCTTTATGTTTTTCCATAAACTCTTTGTAATAATATGTTTGATGTAATTTATAAGATCTTACAGCGTTATTCCAGTTACGGCATACAAGCTCAAAAGATTGTCTATCAATGACAAATACTTTATCTATTATTAGTTCAAATATATCAGGATGGAGTTTAGAGAAATCTTTTTCGGGATTCTTGTGTTCTTTTTCCATTCATTTTTAAATATATTTATATATTATTATTCTTCTTATTATTATTATTTTGTAAACAGTATACAGATAGTAGCTGTAGTAGATACAAGAACAGTAGTAATAATATTTATATCATCTTAAGATAAGGTTAAAGAGATATACAAAGTCTCTATTTTCTCTATCTAATCTATCATTAAACCATTTGTTAAAGTAATATTGCGTATGACTATTATAATTCCTAACAGCAAGATCCGAGTTCGTATATACTAATTGAAAGGATCGTCTATCAACAACAAACAACTCAGATGCAATTATCTCCAATATATCAAGCGGTAATTCTACGTAATCTCCTTCAGGTTCCATATTCATTCTCTACAAACAGAATGCATGTTATTTAAAGATCAAAAAAATTTTCAATTTACAGAAAAAGGTCCATTATGCTTCCGTACCTTCATTTCTTCTTTGACTAGAATTACTTCGGGTATCCGGTGGAATTTTTAACGTGCGTCTCAGCACCAACCTTAAACCATGTAACTTTCCTATCGTCCCTTCAGAATAACCCAACACAGCCTAAATTCGTTTTCTACCCTTAAGCGTAAGGAAATTTAGGTATGGAGTGTACATGAACTTAAGTGTATAAAAGGACAAAGATTTATGAGCAAGAAATAAAATATTTTTCTGCAATATATAGAATGAAAGGAAACTTTTTTATTCACTCATAATACCAAGGCTTGAAAAGCTGTTTACAAAACACTCAAAGCTGGAATTTTTACAAAGCTGACAAGTTTCTTTCTTTTTCTCTGTTTTTCTCTCTCACTCTCTGCTTTTCTCTTTCTTTCAACTCTTTTTCTTGTTTTGTTTTTGCTCGTATTTGAACTCTTACAAACCCCCTGTTTTTATACTAGTTTTTGCTGAAAATTTCAGTACATTGCATTATCTATGTGTTTATCTCCTTGGCAGAAATTTTAACTCCATTGTTGTGTTGTCCACTTTTCATTTAATACTTGTTGATGTGCTGTCAAGGTTCTTTACTGAGCTCTTATCCCTTGACTTGTGAAGACAAAAACTCATGAAGTTGGGCTGGTTGAGCTAGCCAAATTTGTTATCTTCAGCCTTTTTTTTATATCTATCTGTCAGAATCTCATTCGTTGCTTGTACTAGTATCACATTCCATCTTATCTTTATCTTTACTCTTCTGACAGGCTGGGCACACATTTCCCCTATGCTTCCTTAGCTATCAAATCTTTCGTTGTGCTATAGGGCTGGATTTGATTGTGCGCTTTCGAGCATCCTTATCTTCATTTTAAAATATTTGTCAATCGATAGTGGTGTTGACCTGGCTGGTGCTGTCATTATGGAAGAATGGCTCTTCATTCCTCCATGGGTCCATAATCCTTTCTTGAAGCTGCTTTCCAGCCCCTGAAGTACAATTCTTATTCCAAGAGCTCTTCGATAATGAACATCTTTGATGGAGATCAAGGAACATACATGGCACGGGATAATTCCTGGAAGACCTCATATGAAGATGCTTATGGAATAAAGGAGTTGATGTACAAGAGCTTGTATTTCAAATACATGGTTGGAAGATCAAGAATAAAGAAAGACTTATTGGAGATTGAAGATGATATTAATACTGATCGGCAGTTCTTGTACAAAGATCAATATTTCAAGTATAAGCATGGAAGTTTGAAGATGAAAGTAGCAAGGTTGGCATTGAAGCTAGACCATGAAGAACAACTTGAAGCAATTTGAAGTTCTTGACAAGATTGAAAAAGTTATGCGTCAAGATGATTGGCAAGTTGAAGAACCTTGTAATGTATTCAAATATGAAGACTTATATAAGGGATTAGAAGACATTGCAAGGTAGGAAATTGAATGAACGAGGCTAAAACTTTCAGCAAATGTGTTGGGACTTTGCTACTCTTTACAACATTGTTTGAAGCACAACCGTCAAAGGAGGTTGAACCAAGGAAAGAGCTCAACTTGTGGATGATAGAATACATCAAGGAGGAGTGTTTAATGAAGAAATCAAGCCATTTGAAGCCTTGGAAGTATGGCTGCACGAGCTGGACAGTT
>JAOXNR010048430.1:0-18292 GCA_028571225.1 Parsonsia alboflavescens | reverse complement strand
GGGGAAATCAAAAGAAATAGCAGTAAACATTGCTGAAATTCTTTCTTTATCTTGTCACTTGGTTGAATTGAATGTTTGCCGTACAGTTGAATGACCAGGACATCTCCTTAGACATGCTTAATTTACAAGTCTCATAGCCGAACTGTGTTCATCTATTATTTGCAAGGCAGGATTGTGATAAAAGTAGGAAAATAACAGATGAGACCAAAGGAATATGGAATATATTAATAGATAACTTGTCCAATTCGAGGACAGATCTCCCTTAAACATTCAGACATGTAAGAAAAAACCTTATCTACAACTAAATAGTATTGGATATGCCCTAAGACTATATGATGATTTTACTTAGTTGGCATAACTTTGTATCCTGATGCTATTTATAACATTATATAATTTACTTTTATATCTTTGTATCTTTAAATAAATTATGTAATGTCCTTAGAATAGTTTATTTCTATTCTTAAAACGTCCCTAGTCGAGTGTTATTGAGATTAGAATATCAATAACATGCTGAGACTAGTATGTGCTGATTGATGATAGTTGTCATGGATATGAGATATTAAATCATCACATAGGTACACGTGAGTATCGTGCACTGGATTGACCCGCAATAAAATCACTTCATAGAATGTTATATGAGTATCGTGGGTGATTTTATTGTGATAATTATGTCTCATCTTTTGACTTGAGGTCATCAAAGATTAATGCATGAAAAATTGCATACTTTGATATTGTTAAACGTCACTCTTAACTGAGTGGACAATAAAGGTATATATATTGAGATGTCCTAATTTGTGTTGTGGAATGTTGAATGATCAAGATAGGATTTTTCCCTCTTATATAACAAGAGAGTGATGTCTAGCATTCTTGGTTGAGTACTCGAATAAGTAGATATGAGAAACCAAAAAAAGACAGAGAGTCCAGAGAAATCGAAAAATGAGAAAAACATATTCACGATTGAATCTAGTAGTTCAATCGTGTTTATTCCCATTGCCTTGTTCGTGAGACATACATTGGAAGCGGATGTTCGTGTGATGAAGTAGAGGCAAAGGTCAGAGATTTTCGCTGGTGACTGCAAACAAGAAGATTCCGACGTTTATCTTTTTTGTGAAAATCGAAATAAGGTAATGTCAATACCTTCTCTAGACTCGCTCCGATCGATGCTTGGAGGAGGTCGGTTTGTGGCCTTCCCTTAGGTCTTCGTTATTTATAATAAAAACTCCAAAGACATGATAACAACTAGGAGTAAAATAGGAAAGTGGAGAAGCGGCAACAGAGTGGAGAACTGTTCATTCATTCAGTGGAAACTGGCTCCTGTTCTGCAGGTTTATGCCTAGATAATATTGGAAACACTTCCTGCAGCATGGGCATCTCACTGTCTTTTTATTTCTCCAGGTATAAATCTTAGGGGGCTGTCTACGTGTACTGAGATCAGATTGTCACTCTCTAATTGTGCCTTAAGTATTAAGTTTGTAAGTGTGATTACAAACCCCAGTGGAGTTAGCTCACTTTTTATAGAGATTCAACAATAAAATTTTATTTATGCATGCGTCTAACTTGCATTATGTTATCAATGAATCTCAATTGAGTTTTCACTACTTCCATTGGGTTTCTAAATTGAACATTTATTTTGGTTTTGGCGGGAAAATGATGAATATAGCTGAATTGTGTTTTAGAATATTGTATTTAAATGATTGACTCGATTTAATTGGGTTTTACATATTGAGAATGTTAAGCTATTATTAATTAGTTTTTTAAAGATGTCATTTATTATTTCTATGTTATTTGAGTGCATAATAATGTAAGTAATTGGGCTCTAGGTGCTGTTAATTAAGCGAATAAATGGTAGAAAAATTCTTTTATATAGTCATTTGTCCACTGCTGTCAATTTTGAAATCCTGATTTACATGTATTCCGCAGAAGCCAAGATTCCAGCATTTCTCGATTACTTGGAAGCACTCTTCCACACACTTCACTTAGCAGTCTTCTTTTTTTTTTTTTTTTGGTCATTGTAAAATCATTTTTTTGAAAAAAAAAAGGGAGGCGAGCAAGGAGAGTTAAGGATAGTGTTGCATTGATTGGAATCAAAATGAATCCCTTTTATTCTCAAGATTTTAAGAAGTACAACATTATATGAACATCCTTTGTTGAACCTTATAAAATCCTTCCTGGCACACGGTGGTTGGGTGACTTCGGAATCTCTTCCTCTTAATCGTTTTACCTTTTTATTCTTGATTAATTTATTGATAGTCAACCTGTGTTTGCTTTGGAGAAAGTAATCTGGAAGCCTAAGTTCCTGTTCAAAATCAAGGCTTTCACTTTTGCTGTGGTTCTAAATAAATCAATTGCTGTGATTTGTTGTGTTTGGGAGCTAGGGGTAGATGTTTCAAGGGTAGATGATGAACCTTACCCTTGATGTTGAATTGTCAATACACACTTTATTTAGGTGTTGGCATGGAGCAATTTAAAGAGCAAGATGTTAAATCAATCGCTGCTTCTGACACTATGCTATATGATATATTACAGCCCTTTCTAATGAACGGGAAACATGAAAGCATAGAAAATGAGTCCATTTTCATTTACTCCATCTGTGGGTATACATATGCTTCAAATAATTGTTACCTACGAATCGTCACCAAGTGAACATTATTAAAAAAAGATGCTGCATTTGTAGAAAATCTGCAGAAACAAAAAGGCTGGCTATCAGATTGTAACCCTGTAGACAATCTTGGGATGGTGGAAGCCAGTAGACAATGCCTAAAAGAGTTATCATTCTGAGTTTTCTTGGATGTACAGTATGAATGAACGAGTTTCCTTTCATCGATTGTTTGAATATCTGACTTATTGGATTCGGATTCATGTGAACAATTCCTGAGTCGTTTGTTTATGGATGAATAGGCAGGCTGCCAATTTCTAATATTTGCACACTATCAGATAATGATATATTCAATAGAAAATTTTCTTCTCGTAAGACGTTTAAATTTTAACTAAAATTTATTTATTTTAGTGTATGTGTGTGTTAAGTTTACAAGGCTTAATATGCACTGACAAAACTGTAGAAGAAAAAAGTTGGTTGCATACGGATTGATGGGAGTACACCACCTGCATCAAGGCAAGCTTTAGTCACAGACTTCAGCAGTGGTATTACATTCTTGCGTCATCAACTTGTTCTTTCCTATTGATATCATACTTTCTAGTCTTATATTACTCGTACTGTTCTATTTGAAATTGAAATACTCAATGCAACATTCTGGTGCAGTTAGTTGGGTTCAAGTGTTTTACGAACATGATTAAGCTGTTCTCTCTCGGAATAAGAAAGGGCTCATCTGAATCTGCTAGTACTGGATTACATGGGAGACTTATTAGAATTCATTTTTTTTTTGTTAGCTTAATCAGTTGTTTTATTTTTAGCTTTTTTGCTTATAATCCAATGGCTTTCAAATGTTATCTTCATATTTCTTCTTTAGTCTTTGTTCGTAACAAAAGCTTCCCGAATCGACTGAAAAGATGCTTCCAGATTCAACACCTTCCAAGTAATATCCAACTTTTACTCATGTTATAATTTGTTGATTTTTGTATTGTATAGTTACGCTAAGCTGTCCTAAAGAGCCTTGTCATTCATCCAAAACTCAAGAATATGATTTTTGAACTTTTTTTTTAAAAAAAACTGAACAATCCAGGATGATTAACTGGCCATCTTACAGTTTCGAAGCTTTTTCATAGTCCATAGTTGAGAGACAAGGTTTGATCAGACTTTTTTCTGAAGCTGTAAAAGAGTATGCAACAAATGAAGGCCTTCTGTTGATTTCCCATTGCAAATTTTGTGGTCCACAGTTTGAGAGAAAAGGTTTGATCTAACTTTTCTCTGAAGCTGTAAAATGATATGCAACAAATGAATGGGAAATAAATTTATATTATGAAGTAGGACATTTGCAAGAACAGGAATGTGGTCATTGATTCAATTTTAAATCGAGGGGATAGTATTTTCAATTTATTTCTTATTCATCATGAATTATGAAGCTCTATTTTATTTGAAAATAATTCTTTTCCTTATTGCCTTTCCTGATCTGCTTCAACCTTGTTACCTTAATGGTCCAATAACTGCCTTTCCTAATTCTTTTTGAAATAGTTCTATTGATTGGGATTAAAATGAATCCCTTTTATTCTCAAGATTCTATAAAGTACAACATTATATGAACATCCTTTGTTGAACCTTATAAACTCCTTCCTAGCACACGGTGGTTGGGTGACTTCGGAATCTCTTCCTCTTAATCTTTTTACCTTTTCGTTCTTGATTACTTGATGGATAGTCAACCTGTGTTCGCTTTGGAGAAAGTAATCTGGAAGCCTAAGTTCCTGTTAAAATCAAAGCTTTCACTTTTGCTGTGGTTCTTAATAAATCCATTGCAGTGATTTGTTGCATTTGGGAGCTAGGGGTAGATGTTTCAATTGTTGATGATGAACCTTACCCTTGATGGTGAATTGTCAATACACACCTTGTTTAGGTGTTGTCATGGAGCAATTTAAAGATTAATTTGACCAAGATGTTAAATTAATCCCTGCTTCTGACACTATGCTTAAAAGATATTACTGCCCTTTCTAATGAATGGGAAACATGAACGCATAGAAAATGCATCAAGGCAAGGCAAGCTTTAGTCAAAGACTTCCAAGGAAAAGAAAGTATAAAGGCAACAGTGGTATTACATTCATGCTTCATCAACTTCTTCTTTCCGATTGATATCGTACTTTCTAGTCTTTTTAAAAATAAGATAAAACTGTCATTGAAGACGGGGGGGTTGACAGACCCCTACCTATTTAGTAAGATATTCAGAAGAAGGGAAACATACAGCTCCTTACCCTCAAAGAATGATGGAAACAAATCCACTTACCTAACAATCAAGAAAAACACTAAACTAAGTCCTTCTAAATGATGGAATCTTGAAACGATCTAAATTACTCAAGCCCCGAGCCACTAAAGGCAGAGAACTAAACGAGGTAAATAGAAACAATGAGAGTTATCACATGCTTCATTAGGTAAGCAATCCGCCACCTAGTTATCTTCACGATAATCTGAAGGAGCATCTAGTCATCAACCCTTGAATCATTCTTACCTTCCTGTAAACGTTCCGAGCCGCTGCATAAGTACCTTTCTCAATATCTATTACCACCCTTGAATCCATTTGGATAGTAACTATGTTCCCTCCAACAACGCTTCCATCTCTGCTTCCATGTTTGTGGCTCGTCCCAAATAAATAGGAAAACCACCCAAGAACCTCCCAGAGCCTTCTCACATAATGCCTCCAATAACAGCAACTCACAGGTTACCTCTCTATAAACCATTGACATTCAAAACTACATCTTGTCGGTACTCATTTTGTCACCAAAAGACCTTTAACATAATAGCCATTTGTCTAACTGATGTGCTGGAATCAAGATCTGGAAAAGCCTTGCATAAAGCTATCATTTTCTACTTGATTGCATAGATTATACCACTGCTGAAACTTCATTCCCCTTGGAAAACAAACTTACATCTCGACAGCCAAATTTCCCTGCAAATCAATGTGGGTACAATGATTGCCATTGCCCCTATTTCTCCAATCAAATTTAGCCACTAGCCAACCTCATCTATGCAATGATTGAAATCTTGTTCTCTTGAAAAGAATGACCACACTTCCTTAGCAATATAGCATCTCTCAAACAGGTGAGAGTAAGTTTTAGCATCCTTCATGCAATGACTAAGAGAAGGCAATTGAAAACCCAATCTCCGTATGGTGCATTCCAGTGGCAGCAAGCCTTTTAACATTTTCCCCATAAAAATTGTCCACGAAAGAGGCAAATACTTGTGCCGCAATCTGAACACTAACTCCCCAGCTATATTCTCTATATATCTGATACAAGAGCCTAAGGAAAATGTACCTGCAGCTATAAGTTTCCAGACAAAATGATCTCTATCATTCAGCAAAATTGGAAAACCCTCCACTTCTTGTAAAATGTTAGCCGGTAGCAGGCCATGCAATGTATCCGTGGCCCAATTGTCATCCACAATGAGCTCCTTGACAAGCAACGAACCATCCTGAACTTCCACGCTTTCAGCCAATCTGTCTGACATTAGCCAATCTTCATGGCAAAATTAGATCTCCCCTTTCCCACACAAAACCGCAATGTCATTTTCAGTAGTGGACTGAACATCTTTCAACCGTTGCCATTCCCTTGAACCTCCCGAAACCATGGTTCTCCAAAATTGAAAGTCATATTTCATCTTGACTTGCCTTCCCCAAAAAGAATCTCCCGTTCGAAACCTCTACCACATCTCGTAACTGTAAGCTTTTATGAGTGAAGGCAGTGAGTGGATGTTCAAACCGCCTTTGTCAAATGGCTTACAAACATTCTGCCAGCTGCACCAATGCCTCTTAACTTTGTCACTTGAAGAACCGTAGAAAAATCTGGCAAAACACCTCTCCACGTCCTTCGTAATCTATACAGGCGGGTTACAAGCAGCTAAAGTATATGCGACCGCTGTAGTTAAGACATGTCTAATGAGAATTACTTGATCTCCAGCCCTCAAACCGTGGGGTAAGGCAAGGAGATTCGCTACCATCTTCTCTTTTCATTTCAGCTGCTGAGGTGCTCTCTTGGGGGCTCAACTGAATGCTGGTGAAAGGGAGTATAGGGAATTTCCTCTCGGACAGAAATGGTTACCCGATCTCACATCTTAGCTTTGCGGATGATGTAGTTATCTTCACAAGGGGATTGAAGACAACCTTGGAAGGCTTGATGGAGTTTCTGGATTTGTTTGATGCAAGCTTTGGCCAATTGATTAATTTTCAGAAGAGCTCAATCTACTTGCCAAGTAAAGCTCCGATGTCCAGGAAAAAGATGGTGAAGGAAATCATAGGCTGCTCGCTGGAGACAATGCCCATCATATATCTAGCCTGTCCAATTTTTGTTGGAAGGCCTAAGATGATCTATTTCCAAGGGCTTTTACAGAGGTTCAGGAACTTATTCCAGGCTGGCAAAAGAAATTCTTGCCACATGCTTTCCTGTTAATAGTCACCGAGAAATTGTTGAAACACAACAAATTCCTGATCAAGTTTAGGAAATGAGAAACCCAAACTTCTATAACACTTGAAAAAGAACTTCCTAGGATACTCTATCAAACACCTTAAACATATCCAACTTCTTGATCAAATTGCCTCCCCGGCACCTTGTGTTCAATGATTGCGTATACTTTGAGGCTAGCAGAATGTTATCAGTGATATGTCGACCCCTAACGAAACGTCCCTGATTCTCACATATCAGTTTAGGAAGCAATGAAGCTATTCTCGATGACATGACCTTTCCAATAATCTTTGATGAAAAATTGCAAAGACTTATTGGTCTGTTATCCTAGAAGGCTATTGGGTTAGGAACTTTCGGAATTAGAACAATTTGGGTGGCTGAAAGTTGTTTGGGAACACACACTCCTGCTCAGAAGTCTCGAATGGCTTGCACAATGTCCGCCCCTATTAGATCCCAGAAACCATGATAAAACTCACCGGGGAAACCATCTATTCCAGGGGCTCTCTCCTTGTCCAATGCAAACACCGCTTGCTTTATCTCCAACGTGGATGGTAAAGAAGATAGCATCTGATTGTCCTCATATGTGATTGCGATAGGGATATCTTTTATATATTCTGCCGGATTCAAGCAACAGCCACAATAACGCACCACTGCCTGTTCCATTCGAATCCCTTATGCTATGCATCTGCATTTTGGCTTTCTTAGTATGCCAAAAATTAGAGAAATAGGACTTATTACCCTCGCCATCCTTCAACCACCTTATTCTTGCTTTTTGCCTCCAAAACAGGAACTCATTCCTCCTATGATAATCAAGCTCCGCTTGAGCTCGATGGAAGCTTTCTCTATTTTTGTCAATTGGATCTTCTTTGTAGGTGTCCTCCTGCTGCAAACATAACGCCTCTGCTTTCTTTATGTTAGTTTGAACATTACCAAACACCTCCTTGTTCCACGTCCGCAACCTATTCTTCGAACGAATCATCTTAGCAGCCAATATTTGCAGCCCATTTCTACCTACTTCCTAGTTCCATGAACTCTCTACCACCTCCCTAAAGCCTTCATGCCTGCTCCACATAGACTGATACCTGAACATTCTGGCTATATTTGCAGTGGCAGCCTCGACTGACAGCAATAGAGGAGCATGATCTGATGACATCCGAGGCAAATGGTCCATCCGTGTCAAAGGAAAAGATTCTTGCCAATATATATTTATCAACGCAGTATCAAGCCTTTTCAAAAGGGGAGGAGAGGTTCAACGATACCAAGTTACGCTACTCCCTTGGTATTGCAAATCCACCAAACCATAACCTTCTATACATCCATTAAACTCCGTCATGCCCCTAAGGCTTGGAATTGAACCCAAGGATTCCTCTTGGGAACGAACCACATTAAAATCCCCTGCAATCAACCAAGGATTTGACTAATCCTAACTAATATTTAGCATATTTAGCCACAAATCCTTAATGTCTATATAGTTCCCCTCGATGTACACCACCGAAAACAACACATCACAACCCAATATATCCTTTATTGAGCGAGTAACAACTTGAAACAAATCTGAAATCACTTCCAAGTTAACCAATTCAGACCAAAAAAGCCAAATTTTACCATAGCAGCTGCTATAAAAATTTGGAAAATTCAACTTATATGCATAACTTCTTATTCGGTCAGCTGAAATAAAGGTTTCTAGCACTCCTACAACATCTAGTTTATACTCTAAAATTTGTAGTTTAAGATTCGGCATAGAAGTATCATTTCCCATACCTCTAATATTCCAGTGATGCTCTTCATAAGGAATGGGACGGAAAGGCTGATTGCTTGGTCTAAGACCTTTTCAAGATAGCTAGAGGCAGGACTTCCTTCTTCCTATTCTGTTTAACACTAGTGGTAGGCTCACTCCTGGTTTGTCCAGCTATTGGCAGAACCACCTCCAGTTGGTTCTCTTTTGTAGATTCCCCTGTAGTAGAACTCTCAGCTTCTTCAAAATTGGCCACTAACCCCAAATTATCTTTGCAGCTGTTAATCATTGTATATTGCTGATCAGCATTTGGCTCAGACTCACAGACCAGATCTACTGTATTCTACATGCCTATTTTCCTGGCTGATTGTTCAGACAACTCGGTGACATTCTGATCAGACAACTCGGCATTCCCCTCATTCTGCACTACGGCCCGGTTTGCCTGCATGTCAGTTCTTTCTGCAATGTAAGTGGACTTACCCTAATTTTGAACTGGCTGAAGTTCAAATTTAGAAGGCGAAATAATTTTTGCTTCAGCTAGAGATATTGCTAAAGGATCATCCAAAATTGTTCTCTTTTGGGTTGCTGGAGATGTAATGAACATCAATTCTTCTGGGAAGACACAAAAATTACTTAACAATGAAGGTGGAGGCCTTGCAATAGGTTGCCCATCAGAACATCCTTGACTCGCCAAGCCGAAAAATTGCGAACTAATGGGTTACGATTTTTTTCCAATCCTCTAAATCTTGTGGCTTCTGTAAATCTATCTTTTGCTGATCACCATCCACACGATCTTTCAAACCTAGATTTTTAATTCTACAATCCAAAACATCATGTCCTATCTTCCGACAATGAGAGCAATATCGTTGAGCGTTCTTAAAATGGATTGGTTGCCAGAAACCCTCCTCCAACTGTGCTATCCAAATTCGTTTAGGGGGTTTGTAATGCAAGTCTAGCTCTACACAACCTCTGGGCACACTTGTGCCGGTTATATTGGCAATAGGATTATCTATCTTCAGCAGCTTCTCGACAATCGATGCGAAAGCATGAAGCATCTCCTTCCTGCATAAATGAATCGGAAGATCTGGGAAGCTGATCCATACCGGCACTACTGAAGGCTCTGCCTTTACATGAAAGCTCGGCATCCATTTTAAAATTCTGACCGGTATTCCGTTCAAACTCCAAACTTACCCCAATAGTCCTCTTCCAAATGCAACCTGATCAACATATGCCTATTATCCATTAATCCAATAGTAAACTCTCCGATCAGCAAGATTGTCCTGAATTCTTTGCAGATGACCTCAATTGATGGCTTGCTGAGAGAATTTGCCTACCAATGCTTGTTTGAAAGGCTGTGAGAGGCGATCCACCTCTGCTTTGCTGAAAAAGCATGCTGGTTCACCCTTGTATTAATATGGCTGTTTCATTGGGAATGTGGTTTGCTGCTACTGCTATTGCTGAAATAATTCTACAAAAGGCTTCCTCACCCATGGATTGGGCCTGTCCTCCGGTGGATGATCCACTAGCGGTGGTGCCGCCATATGAGTGGTGTCAAGAAGTATACTCGGTCTCCAACTCTAGAGAGAAAAGCCGTTCAAAATTCAAAAATGTACTTTCTAGTCTTATATCACTTGTACTGTTCTATTTTGAAATTGAAATACTGTATGCAACATTCTTGTGCGGTTTGTTTGGTTCAAGTGTTTTATGAACTTGATGAAGTTGTTCTCTCTTGGAATGAGAAAGGGTTCATCTGAATCTGAAGCATAGGCTACCTTTTCTAGTACTGGATAACATGGGGGACTTTTTTTATTTCTTTTGAGGTGCTAGTAAGAGAAACCTAGATTGATTTTCGCAAATTGGTCAAGTACAATAATAAGTTGAAATGGGAGAAAAAGGATTGATTAATGAAATGTAATCCTTTATTCTCCCTTTTCATCTACTTAAGGATGTCACAGGTGGGATGATGATCTTATATCTTCAACGGTCAGGACTCAACTTCTCAAGGCAGTTAGTGTAAAATTGAGATTTCGAAAAATTCCATAATTCTCTCTATTTTTTTTTATATATTTCAACAGTGATTCTTAAGGGTTAGGAAGATGCTTTTGTAATCAAGAACTCGGGGTTGGCCTATCTTTTATGGGTGGGGTTGTTGTTAGGGGGCTGCTTGACTAAATTCGATCCCAAAGAAGGATTTTGTTGGTTGGCCTTCTTTCAGTATATGCCTACATCAGTGATCAGCTTGAGGTTGCAGTTTCAAGCACTTGTTGATCTGCTAGCTAAAGTTTTCATTTCATAGATGTTATGCCTGCTATCATTAATTGGTACACTCTTGTGGATTCATCAATAACTCTAGGATTGTTAGATATTTATGTTGACTATTACTTTCTTGGATATTTGCATTGGCGTTTATTTCTGACACTTAGCTTTGGTTTTTGAAGAAGATCTATTTGGATATTAATGAATTGGTTATGAGCTTTACAATGGTTGAGTTGAATTAGGAGATTATTAAGATCTTTAGGATTATCTAAAGTTATCCTTAAGATCGAGAGTTGTTTTGTTTGATATGTGTCTCCTAAGTTAGATATTCCTTGTTTGATTATTCCAAATTGATAATTCCATATTTATATAAATTGGATGTTTTCTTACTTATTAATATATTGTAATTATCTTTTTTTTTCTTTTATCTCTTGCATTTTTTATCACTACTATGGTTGAGAGGATATTCAAATTAGTGGTTAAGTTGGATTAAAATTAATGAAGATAAATATTTGTTGGTTGCCTATTCTGATTTAGTATCTTCATAATTATCTCTGGAATATTCTCATATCTAAAAAGATATTGATTATCCTTTAGCAATTGATATATTTCATATATTCTTCTTGCTAGCTTAAGTGATTGAGTTTGAGAATTATTGAACGTAGATGCTGAGGAGTCCATGCTGAAAAATCCTTATAAATATTCGGGAGAATATTTACGGTAGTTTGAGAACTCGGGAGGAGTATCTCTACCTCACTATCGCAAACTGTCACAAGTATGTCACGGGAGTGCTACAACAGTTCTTGTGGAACAGTTCCAGAACTCGGGGGGAGTTTGGCTTTGGAAGAAGCTTTGTCGTCTTCAGAGGGATTCTGGTAGATGTTGCGATATATGCAAGAGGGATTCTTGCTGTGAGTGCTTCGGGAGAAGCTCTGTCATCTTAAGAGGGATTCTGGTAGATGTCGCAATATATGCAAGAGGGATTCTTGCTGTGAGTTTGTAAGGTAACACTTTGTATAGGGTAGTGATAGACTAGAGGGATTCTATTGTTCTATACTATACCTATTGTAACCTTTTTATCTTAGTGGATTTTTCAGGTGGACTTAGCCTTAAGGATGTAGCCTAAGATTGGATTTATTCTAATGGGGTGAACCTCGTTAAATTTTTGTGTTCATTTATTTTCACTAAATTTCTATACTCTGCTTATTAATTACAAATTAATTGATTAATTGCTAGACAAAGATTCTATCAAGGATCTTTAGCACACATCTCATTTATGGTGAAGTGATTTACTGTTTATTATGTTAGAGAATATTTCTCCTTTATCCTTTCAGGTTCCTTTCCCTAATGCGACTTTCCGATTGTGATACTCTGATAATTACTATTTGATTTACCTTCATAATTATCTACCTGTCGATCTTAACATCACAAATCTGTTGCATCGATTTTGTATTGCACTGGCATGGTCTTGAGTTTTTGGTGGAAATTTGTCGATGTCATTTCGGGCTCAGAGTTAGCTGTCACTGTGAGTTTGGTTTTTCTATTTTAACTAGTTTATATTTATAGGTGTCATCTATTAATGTATACTATTTGCTGGCAAATGACACAGTTGACGACATCTTATGGTAGGTTTTTATTTATTCACTATCATAAAGTTTGCCCGACCAAGATGTAATTTTGTTTACTCTTGTGCATGGATTGACTCTTTTCCACAATTTGATTTCAGGGATTTGGTTCAGAGTAAATTGGAAAATCTTGGACAGGTATTCTTACATTATCTCGAGTTATTTATCATATTGTATATATACACACACACACACACACATTATTGTGTTATGATGTACATGTTGGGTTTGTTATCAAAAGTTCATATCCAGGCATGTTAACTATATAAATTTAATCTCAATCTATCAGTTTAAACTTTTGAAACAGATGAAAATTTAATGCACGATATATGTTTTAAGTTTTTGCACACATATCAAAGATAAAAAGTAATGTATTAATTTAGTTAAAAATTACAAGCTATTCAAGAAGTCAAGTCTATGTTTCAAGAGAGCATGTTCTCTTTTTCTTCTCTCTAATAATGATGGAATAATATAATCAAAAACTAGAAATGAAAAACACAACAAATAAAAGATTCTCCCAATGGTACTGGGAACATTTCACTTGGTTGTTTTTCTCATTTGATTCTGAATTGAAAATAAATTGAAACCGATAGGCCAACAACAAAAAGAAGAAATGTCATCCAAATGAAAGTTCAACAATAAAAGATGAAAGTTCATCCAACTATATCAGTCTTCAAATATTTTGATGTAAATTAATTTCATATTTGAGGTCAATTGAGACAAAAACTTGAGCATAATGTATAACGTTTTCTTAACTGTGTGGCATGCGAAAAATGCTATTTATCCCTTGTATGAGTCTATGCTGATGAGAAGAAATTTCTTTCGAATTATAGTGTAATCTTTGCACATGCTAAAACTCACAATACATCAAGATAGGCAACATTATATTCTCTAAAATGAGGTCATGAAACACCTTTTTCCTCTAGTTTGTACAAATATAAAATCACATATGTCAGTATGAATTAATTCTAGAGTAGTAGATCTTTCTACTAAAGGGAATAGGGTTCTTGTCATTTTTACTTCAACACAAATTTGACATTTGTGATTCTTATCAATTTCACCTTTTGTCAATAAATCCATATGCAATAACCTTTTTAACGTGCCAAAATTTACATATCCTATTCTTTCATGCCAAATATAAGAAGAGTCAATCAAATACAATAAAGAATTATCTTTATTATATATAGATGGTACAATAGTCATTACATTTAACTTGAACAATCCAATGCTCAGGTAACTTTTTCCAATGTACAAGCCATTCTTAATTAATGCAAATCTATCACTTTCAAAAACTAGCTTAAGACCTTTGTTGCTTAACAAGGTGCCAGAAATTAATAGCAGGTGCATGATAAACATCTTTGAGAGTGAGAGTCTTTCCTGTAGTCAACTTGAGAATCATATTTCCGTAACTTTCTACTTTAGTGGTTGAAGAGTTAGCCACAAATAACTGTTCTTCATTAGTGACTTTTTCATATGTTGAGAACATATTACGGTCTATTCAAATATGTCGAGTTGCACCAGTGTCAAACCACCATTCTTTTGGATTTGTCTCAAGCATGTTGATTTCGGAAACTACAGCTAAAAGTTCATTTCTCCCATTTCATCAGATAAACATTCAAATTCTGTTAAATTGGCATGTTCCTTGTCGACAATTTGATTAATATTCTTCTTCTTGAAACAATCTTTAGACCATATGTCCATTTTTTCCACTAATAAAGCACTTGCAATTTATTTTCTTAGTTCTTTTCTCTTTTTTCTCTAAAGAAATTTTCCTTTTCTTAATTGGACGATTAGCATGTTCAACCACATTTTCTTCTACTGAATAGGTTAAGTTGTCCCTTTCTTCTCGGATGCACTTTTGTCTTCGTCAATTCCCAATACAATTAAATCTTCAAGATTCATCTCTTTTGTTTATGCTTGAGATAACTCTTGAATTCTTTCCAAGATTGAGGCAATTTTTCAGCTGCCACTTGCAATGACTTACTAAGAGACATACCTTTAACATGAATCTCCTTTATAATCATTTGAAGTTCTTCGATTTGACTCGAAACTATTTTGGTGTCCACCATTTTATAATCCAAGAATTTGCCAACCACGACCTTGTCGGTTCCAACATCTTCTTTTTTATATTTTTTATTAAGAGATTTCCATAGTTCTTTTGCAATCCATTTTTGACCATGAACGGAATAAAATGTATCATCTAGATTGTTGTCTGTCTTTTTTTTTTTGAATTAACCCATGCTCGTTTGGAAATATCTGAATCATCTTGAACAACAGGTGGATCTTCATGGAGAAACCTAACCAAACTTAATGTTGTTAAACAAAACAACATCTTTTGGTGCCATATTTTGAACTTAGTCCCAGAGAACTTTTCAGGTTATTCTCCATAAATAAATAAACAAGGTATAGAGGCTTTAGTAATATTTCCAGCCCTAATACTTTGTCCAACACTCGAAGGAGTAGTCGTATTGAACAACTATAATTGACAGATAATAATAGTTTAAGAAAACTATATTGCAAGATATACAAAAAGGATAATATATAGACAAAATTGTATATAAATTTTTCTTGATAAAAAACTGTCTTAAGTTTGTTGAAATATTTTTTTATAAACTAGTCATGACATATAGGATAAAGATAGACAACAAATAAAATTACAATTAAATAAATATATATATTTAAGAATGAAACTTAAAACTTAAATATATTAATAACATGAAATTCTTAATATTAAATTTAAGAATATATATTTATATTCTAAATATCAAGATAAAATTGATTAAAGCAAAATCTCTATATTATTGTACTCAATTAGAATTATATTAACTAAATTATAGTTCCTATCAAGAACAGAAGTTAACTTCACACAAACATATAATAATTGTAACACACAAATTTAATTATAGAGAATAAGTTAGGAAAAATCACTTACTTATTATCGCTAAATATAAAATAACTTATGGAAGACAAAGTCTAAACTTGATCGAGTCTAGTACTTTATACTATACCCTTAAGATAGATTTTTCCCCTCTTGTGGTGCTTAGAGTCTTCGTCTACGTCTGCCTCCTAGGATAAAACAATCACTCCTACTAAAGAAAAGCATTAACAGCAAGGTCAGTGAAGCAAATTTTGTTTGAGTATTAGATGAAGGAATAGAGGATAATTTTTCTATTAAGATAGAATAAAAAACAATGATTTTTGAGAGGATGGATGTTGAAGAAATAGGAGAAGAGTTCTGAGAGCTTCATAACTTTTCTATATCATTATCGCACCCTGAGTAGGTCGGAGGTGAAGACTACACAAGGAAAGTCATGGGTTTGACTTGGTCTTCCTGCAGACTCTAACCTTCGTGAGTTTACGGCTCCGAACGGAATAGTCTATCATGGGTATCAAGGATCAATAATATAGTTAATGAAATCATCAAGGAAGACATTCATGTAGGAGTTCAATGAAGGGAAGGTTCATAGAAGAAAAGTGGCTTATAAAGACCTTCATTCCAAGCTCGAGATATTATGGAAGGTTTCAAGTCATTACTTCACCATGAATGAACCAAATGTTGAATTGAAGATTTTGTACCAAGGCTTGTATTTCAAATATACAAGAATGAAGTCTCAAGAATGAAGATTGATAGCTCAAGAATCTAAAAAGTCTTGGCAGCTCAAAGGATTGAAAGAGTTTATGATCTTTTTAGAAGGTGATCTTGACAGTGGTTGGGTGTTCTTCTACAAGGACTTGTACTTCAAGTATAGGCTTGAAGACATAAGTGAAAGAGGCTTGAAAACACATTAAGACGCATCTAAAATCAAGTGGAAGAAGCCAAGAAATAGATTGAAGAACAAGCTTGAAATCAAGCTTGACAAAAAGCCTTTTTAAGAAAACAAATGAGCTGCTTGCTTGGCATTGAGCTTGTAGCGTGCAGCTTGTCTTTTTTTGTTCCAACTCCAAGTCTAATTTCAAACAGGTGAACCCATAAAGAGAATTGGTGAGCAGGCTGTTTGCCCCTGCTTGCTTCGTTTGATTGAAGAATAAATTGAGCGACCAATTTCAATTTGAGCAGCAAATTGAGTAGCTTGCTTTGGTGAGTCATCAGCCTGCTTTCAATTGGAAGTGGTGATGACCGTGATCCATTGGAAGTAGTGAAAATTCAAGTTGTTGTTTTGGTTTGAGGAGTAACCGGTGCACCATGCCAGGTGCTGGTCAAGACCCTACCGAGCGTTGGTGACAACCAGCAAAATACTGCAGAGAATAGCTTGAAGTTCAGGCTCTAACCTGTGCAACAACGGGCAGTTGCGGTCAATTGCCAATTTCAATCCCTCAACTTTTGCAACTTTGGCCTTAATGTGATCTTGACTTGTTTTAATCGGTTTGACTTAATTGTTATTGACTTTTCTTGATCTGTTAAGCTATTTTAAAGGGTTATTAAGGTCCTTTGACCAATGTAAGACATAGATTAGGGCTTCTTACTTCTTAGATTATAAATAGTCTCTTATTGTAATAGTTAAAAACCAACTTTCATACAACTTGTAAACACTTTGAGTAATGAATTTTAAAGACCAAACATGATCTTTTTGGTGTTCTTATGAGCCCCTCTTAGGGTTTCTTACACTTAGGGGCAATCAATTACTTTGGGTTGAAGTATTGATTAGTCTACCAAATCAAGAGATTAGTTGATGTAGATTTCCTACAAAGGTCAATCTAATTATCCTTGAACTTTATGATGAGTCCTACACATTCATTAATGGGTCTTGAAGAACATGAATCCTAAAAACATTCATCTATTGAACAATTCACATCAGTCAAAGTGTATGAGTGAGCCTAACCCAGACACCGCTTGTTAAAAAAAAGAAGAAGAAGAAGAAAAAAGATAGTCATCATTG
This sequence comes from Parsonsia alboflavescens, assembly GCA_028571225.1. Lineage (NCBI taxonomy): Eukaryota > Viridiplantae > Streptophyta > Magnoliopsida > Gentianales > Apocynaceae > Parsonsia > Parsonsia alboflavescens. Next base: position 740 of record JAOXNR010048430.1, on the reverse strand, counting down.
AAACTTTTATAATACAAAAGCTTGTGTTCATTGAAAGTTTGTAAGAACGGGAAAAAATTGTTTTAATACAAAGTTTAAGCATATTGGGTTTAGGATTTTCCCATCTTCAATGGACTATGATTTTCCTGTGTGGGTATAAATAATCCATCCAAAGGTTGGTCGGTTCGGTTTCCGTGCACTTGTGTGATGGACTCTATATAATATTTTAGAAAGTCCAACTGTTTTTAACAAAAGAATTATTACCCATTCAAATTATAAATAGGAAATTTTGTGCACATGATTAAAACTATAAATTTTTTAAATTCACTACATTATTATTTTTTTGTTAAATAAAACCATCATTGAAGATTTTGTGTTTGGCAGACCCCTACTTATTTATTAAGATATTTAGAAGAAGGGAAACATACAGCCCCTTACCCTCAAAGAATGATGGAAACAAATCCACTTACCGAACAACCAAGAAAAATACCAAACTAAGTCCTTCTAAATGATGGAATCTTGAAATGATCTAAATTACTCAGGCCCCGAGCCACTAAAGGCAGAGAACTAAACGAGGTATAATAGAAACAATGAGAGTTATCACATGCTTCATTAACTAAGCAATCCGCCACCAGGTTACCTTCACGATATATATGAATTAATCTGAAGGAGCCTCTAGCCATCTGTTGGAAGAATGAGTCAAACCTCAATCTGCCAACAAGAAGATAATGCCAACGTGACTCCATGATTTCAGCTCCTTG
>JAOXNR010048399.1:3720-18293 GCA_028571225.1 Parsonsia alboflavescens | reverse complement strand
GGTTCGACCCTACTTGCCCTAACTACATTAGTTTTGGTAGATAGGTTTAATTTGTTCGTGTTACGACGCACGGTCAAAAGGGGGTAATGATGGGTAAAACGGATACGACCAAGATAAGTCAACCCAAATAGGCCAAAGGCCCCATGCCTTCAATACCTGAAAATCAAACTCACTGAGTGAATGAGGAAAGATGGGTAACAACCTGCTACCACTGACCTCCCAGGTCATCGACCTCCTACATGAGCTCGAGAGAGGTACAACCAGAGCTTGGCCCACAACTTGGTAACTCCAAACTCATCTCATAAATCTTCCATGCCACAAGCAACAGTGCGTGACTCCTAATCACTCCCACGAGCCAAGGACTACTCGGCGAAACCTCACGAGAAGCGATGTTCGAGACACTCAACATCCACGGGGAGGTCACGAAGTTAGTCTGAAGGTTGGTTAGCAAGCCCGTAGCTCTCAACAGAGACGTGAATGGCAAGATCTCTCATCCCAAGGAAACTCCATGATTCTAGATGCAATTGGCGAGATTCAACAGAATCTCATAGTTATCCTAATGAGCTACAGTTATGTAATATGGAGCAGAGATCTAGGAGGTTACAAACTTTCTCTTTTTCCTACTTAACCAAAAACACACAATTAGTCTAAGAACTAAGAAACTCTGAACTAAGCAACTTTTACGCTTGACAGACGATGGTCTTTACCTTCCATATCTCTCAGATATACTAACTTAGGCATTTGAGCTCGTCCCTAAACGAGAGCCCACTCCGGTGACTATTTCTCTTCATTTCTCAGGCTGCTAACCAAGAGCCCCATTAGGACCTATGCGGTGACCTGGAGTCCATTTCTGACCCCATCAATAATATTATTAATATATATTAAAAATTAAATTCAAAATTATTATATAATTAGTAGAAATCGTAGAGAATGATCCCTTCTTGATAAGTTACCCATAAAAAAAGAAGAAGTTTATTTTGACATTCTTTTACTTGTCCTTTCCATCTTTTTTTAAAACTAACAAACTCATACTTAAAAATAAGAATCAAAACATTTAATAGTGTTGTTGTTTTGTATAACATGCTTTTTTACAAGAGTTTAATTGTTCAAAAGCCAAAAGTATCAATTTAGTCCTATAACCTTTTTTTTTTTTTGACAATGTAGGTTCATTTTTTTTCTTATCTTTTAAGATCCCACAATTTTTTTTTGTTTTAGCCATGCAGGTCAATGTCTCTTTTTTTTTTTATCTTTTAAGGTCACATAAATTTTTATCGGTAACCAACTAGATCTTATAACTTTTTACCGGTGATCAACTAGTTTAAAAAATATATATTTATATAGATCTACATGGTCAAAATAAAAAAGTTATAGAACTTGCTTGATCATTAATAAAAAATTATGAGACTTTAAGATATTAAAAAAATATATATGGATCAATATGATCAAAACAAAAAAAAAGTCTTGATACTTAAAAGATAAAAAATATATATATAGACATACAATGTCAAAATAAAAACTAAATTTACCATTTTACTTAAAAGCATATATAATATGTCTATATAAAAATTTAAAATTTTATTTTAGATCCGTCACATCTTGGCACATTTTAAAAGGGGATTGGCAGAATTGGGAGAACCCAAGAAATGTCTCATCTCCATCTGTAAATTCCGGACTCAGGTCACATGATGATGATGAGTGAGAGAGAGATGTCTTCTTCTTCTTCCTCGTCATCATTTTCATTTTGTGATGATTTTTATTTTTTGGGGAGTGGAGCTGTGTGTGTATTTTTTCCATGGCGGTGGCAGGCAAGGATATTTACTAATAGTCTTAAGGAAAAAACATACAACACATCTCACATGGGTTTGGAGTGATATGTCTGTCCCATTTCCCAGTCTTTGTTGATTTTCATTCATGCCCCTGTTATATAAACACATTCTTAGTTCGAAATTGAATATTTTATTTTAAAATTACATATAATTCAAAAAAAAAACAATTGATTTAAATAATTTTAATATTGTAATGTCAATTTTTTTAATAAAAATTTAATTAAATCATATAAAAAATAATATATTCAATTTTGAATATGGAAAGTAATTGTTATCGTTCATTTTGATCAGTTTCATGAGTCACTCACAATTCAACTGGGGGGATTTTAATTGGGATTTGAGGTTTCTGAGAGTAGTCCACCGCCCACCATTGCTAGCTATCCAACCCCGCACAAGATTCTCCCTTATGCTTGGCCTCCTGTCCATGTACCATAATAGGCTTGCCAACCTGCAGTCACTTCCATTCCAACCAAAATCTATGTATTCATCGATTGCTTCTCTTCTCATTTTTGGTGTTATTTAAGCTTCGCCTTTTCAAACATTAAGGTAATTAGAATTTTACCACTTTGACAAAATGGCTTATTTATATTATAGAGTATACTTGTATGTATTAATTAAATGGATGATACAAGGATGTCAATGGATTAGGGTTAAATACTAATTCGAGATCAAGAGGTGGAGTTAGTGGTAAACAGCAGCATTTAAGATCAAAAGATTTCCAGCTTGAGACGTTATGAAAAGTGGGAAACCACTCTTGATTCTCGGGGCGGTAGAGTAGGGTGCATAAAGGCAGTTGGGAGGAAAGAAAAAGAAAAGAAAAGAAAAGAAAAAAGGTTGAGAGTTTGGGTTAAGGTTTATATATGAAACTAAAACCACTAAAGTAAGAACTGAATTACGAATTGTGTAGCTTTGAACCCCAACAGTGCCCCTAAACATAACCCACTAATCCAACTTGTATAACCATTGTATTTATATATTATAAATATTATATATAACATATCACCTAGCTGTATAATATATTACTTGATGAGGAGAAAGTTATTGAACAATGTATTGTAGTTCATTTTGTACAACTTTACTTGCTTTTATTTGAATAATACTAGTTGAATTTGGTTTATAAAGGTTGTATTGTTTAATTTGCATCTGATTTTATCTGGGAATCGTTTTGATTTAATTTATATACCCATTAATTTCTTAAAAGTTAGTTGAAATTCATAATGTTTCTTTTAAGAATCTTTTTAGATCAATGTTAATTCGATTAACCCATAACCCGTAAGGTTAATAGGGTAAGATTGGGGTGGGTTTTTAAATAGTTCGAATTGAGATTAGAGTTGAAATTTATTATGAAAGGTTGGATTATTGATTTAACTAATGTCACATCGAATCCAACCTATTGACATCCATTTATCATTTATACTAATAATTGCAAAATTGATATATACTTTGAAATTAAAAAATGACCATCCACGGCCTATATATTCCCAGGGATTAAACATCCAATATTAAATCTTTATTAGGACGTAGGTTTCACTTTCTTATAGGCTAGTGGTTGCGTACCAGAAATGTTCCCAAATTGAATAAGAGAATTTAAACATGAAGTGACCAGTTAGGGAATGATTATTATTAATTCACCATCTCAAAATTCATTGTTTTCTTTAACCATATATACACTTATAAAAAGTAGTTCCCCAATCATCTTTTCCCCCGGCATCAATTCCATCCATTAATTATTTTATCATTGAGAAATCATTACATGATGTTTTTAATTAATTATTGCAAAGAGATTTGTTAATTAATTACTTTAATTAATTGTTTGGCAGCATCAAGAAAGTTGTAGCTATAGTAGTGAATTAAGGTGAAGTTAAAGCAAACAATAATATAAATGTATATATATATATATATATATATATATAGAGAGAGAGAGAGAGAGGACATGTTACATCAAGAAACCTCTCAAGAACAAATTGATTACAACATATATATACAAAAAAGAAAAATACAAGTAAAAAAGATTAGATGTAGACAGTCAATTGAAAAAGGAAAAATACAAACAAACAGTCAAAAAAGAATTGACTACAAAACAAAAATCCCAATCAAGAACTGGTCCTAATGTTTTCCCTTTGCTTCTCTGGGGACCGTTTCTTGCATATGGTGGGATAGGAATTGTAATCATTTTATATATCATAATTCATCATATAAATAAATATATATATATATAAATATATATATATATATATTTTATAATTAATTATGATTTTTAATTATAGACTCTCTTTGCCCCAAAGATTCCCATTGCCCTATAGCTAAAGGTCTGTTTGTCATAAGTTGTTGGAAATGGGCAGAATTATTTTTGGACACAAAAACGTGGGGTTGAATTTGAAGAAAGGAACAGGAAAGAAAAGGCTCATGAGAAATGTGGAATGATCAGTAAATAATCCAAGGATCTCTCTGCAATTCGTGTTTAATAACTGGGGAGCAAACATTACCTCAAAACTGCTGCATTTTAGTTGCTATATTCTCTGGCTTCTAATAGTGCTTTCACAGTTGTAATTCCACTCGATCTCTTCAAATATTAGAAGAGATAGGGGAAGGGACTGTTAATTAGCAGTAGTAGTACTTATAACTTGCAAGAACAAGACGATAGCGGGGAGGGGGACAACAGTGTATGTGTAAAGCACATTCGTCTGTATTATTCATACTTCAATTCTTTCTCCCACATCTCCCCCAAACACATGCATATGATTCTTCTGACTCCTGAGACTACCCCTCCTGGGATGGAAAAGTATTGTTCTTGTGTCTCACTTAATTTTTTTTTTTTCCTTCCTTAATTATTTATGCGGTAATCTAATCCCATGATAGAATTATGATTATAGTACGATCGATAAAGATAAATTTAAGAAACTATCATTTAAAGATTATGCTGCTTTCTCACTGAGTAGTTCTTATATCTAACCTCTCAATATTACAAGAACATATAGATTATATGTATGCAAGTTATGCACCATCTAAATAGTTTGGAAGAAAATTTACATTGATCTTATCAAAATTTAATGTATAAATTCGTATCCAACAAGATTCAAATATAAGATCCAATGCTAGTTAATCTATATCTCATGACCTATATACCTATTATTTTAACATACGAGGGGATGCCTGTGAGGGATTAATCTTACGTTTGAGGGTTAGGACACCTTTATTTGCATACAAGGCAAGATGGAAAGAAAAAGAACCCTAATGACATCATGAAAATGGATCAAATAACCTGAAGAAAGATATCCTCATTAAATGCTGAAATTTCATCAGCATAATTTAAAAAGAAAGAAGGGAAAGGAGGCGGGAATCAAGAGAGAGGGAGAATAGAATACCACGTAAGACTGACCACTTACTGCCAAACTATGATTGTGCATTCACATGTGTCCATTAGAAAGGAGATAGAGTGACTCCTTTTTGCTTTTACTTTATTCTGCAACTGGCAGTCACTGTCTGATCTGCAATTTGCAAATTAAAGAAGAAAAAAAAACCCGAAATCAGGTGAAGGTTACATATTGATAAATATGTCTTGATGAAATTCGGGAAAAGAGTTTATCTTTTTAATCACTGTACAATTTTATTTGATTTTTTAGCCATTGTTGTGAAGCAAAGACAGTATCTGACAAACGGAGGTGGAACTAATCTGGTGATCATGGCTTAAGTATTATTGTTAGTACCAAGGTAGGCCTTATGGGCAGCAGCAGGCAGCTTCTGAACTTACCCAAAAAAAAAGTGCACAAATATTAATTCCTTTTTTGAACTAAACGCGTAAGAAAATCTTGTTTGTTTCTGATTGAAAATGTGTTTTATATAAATATATATATATATATATATACATATATATATTTATATATACGGTTTTGTTAAGGTACGCTCCGCAGTGTGCTTTAATGCGTGCTTCAACCATTACCATAACGGAATTCTTGCTACAGTACTCATGCATCCAACTAAACGGAACAAGAATTCCGTTACGGTAACGGTTGGAGCGCGCATTAAGGAGCGATCCGAAACGCACCTTAACAAATCCGTATATATATATATATATATATATATATATATACATTTATATATAAAGGGGTTAGGAAGGAGAGGGTTCTCAAAGGAAATCAAGATTTTCATGAGCTGGCTTGACTGATACATTCGGATCCTCTTTATGTTATTAGTAAGTAGTAGAGGGAAGGCAACGAATCGGACGAAGTTCCGAAACGTAATAAAGAGAGAATCAAGCTTAATTTAGAAATTACGTAGAGTTGACTTAATTAATCAGGAATATTGGATGGAATTAATGAATGGATTGTAATCTGCTTCATTAATCTTGATTTGAAGATATTCTCTTCTTAAATCCCATGTTATTGGAGAAACAATTCCCCATCCTCAAAAGGGAAAGTATCGCATAGAGCATCCGGTATTTTCATATTAGTAAAATTAATCCGGATTCAACTTGACTCATACCCTCATAATATAAGTAGAGGGTATATATTTTTGATAAAGCTAAAACGAGTTGAGAACAACTTATTTTAAGCAAAGTGAAATGAACAGAGACAAAAAAATTCTCATAATTCTTGATCTTATGACACGATTAAGGAAAAAGGTTTGATATAGTTTATTTTTAATATTGAATGGTAATTTCTTTATTGGAAAAGAGACAATCAAATTTGGACGATCAAAGAAAGGAGGAGTATTTATTTCATCCGAAATAAATATATATAAATTTCGTGTGTAAGTAAGGGAGATTGTGGTTTTTTGGTGAATCGGAAAGCCTTGAAATGAACGTTTATATATCTTTGGCTTAAGAGGTCAGTTTCACGATAACTTCAAGTGTGCAAAACATACTCTAGAAGATCCTAAGGCATTAAAGAGAGATTCATATATACTATGCCCATTAATTGTTGAAGTTATAGCTCATCAAAAAATGCTATGACAATCATGCCTTACAAGATATATATAATTATATAAGTGTCCTACGCGATCAAGAAAGAATCTGATAAATAATCATATTGTCAAAGACTCTCTATTCCATCAATAAAGGCTATAGAAAAATTTTAATCTCCACATCAAATCCTAGGTTTAATTTTTCACAACAGGCTGAATCCATATATAATATATGTGTAATCATTATTAATATATTCTCCATGTTCCTTCGAGGACATCTCTATGAATGGATGGAGTGATAAACCGGAGATTAAAGGTCCGAGTAGAATATTAACTCATCCGAAAATGAATGTTTCATATTAAATATTTAGTTATCAGGAATTTAATGTCTACTATTCGTGAACCCGCTCTGGGCTCAATCTAGAAAAGTATTGAGAAGACGAATGTCTAATTTTCAAAATTAGTAAAATTTTATTAAAAAAATTGACAATATAACGTTTTAATAAATTAAGTCAAATTTTTTATTTTATTTTATTAAAATACACGTAAATTAAATTAGATATGAACATTCAATTCCGGAACGAGTTGTAAAACTGATCCGGACTCGGAACTAGTAGAGGATAAATTTTTATTTTGAGATGTTTAATTCTTTTGGTGATTTTTGCTAATAATTCTTTTAGTATTCCATAGTTTCAAACAATTACTACATGCATATAATCTATGGTCTAAACCACATGCGAAATTCAAGAAATATTTCACCGGTCGAAATATTACTCCCAGTTTTTTGTTTTTAATTTATTGGATCCTTTAATTCTTAATTTGTAAAAATACGTAAGTACGTACTCCTACTAGTACATATACTTACTAAACCAGAGACGTTCCTTGTATTTGTATACAGTCCGCCTGTTCCAGATATGTACAGGATCAGGAATCAAAGAAATCCTCGAGGAGATATCAATTTGTATTTAACAAATATAAATATTACTTCTACTACGACCCCTTGGCAATGTATAACTAAAATTTTAAGAAAAAAAAATTAAAATAATTCTAAATTGAGTATAATATGTTAAAATTTTATTACAATGTTCTGTACAAAGATATTGCTCTCTTCAGTCCATTTTATTTGTTTTGCCGAATTTGGATTTTCATTCCCTCCATATGGAATTGAATGTCCAATTTAACTCGAAATATAACACTGTAGATGTTTATTAGAAAATTTGGAGTTCGTGACTTACCACTTGTCCTAATTATATTTTCTTTCTCAATTATTTTTTCTTTTCAGTGAGAGAGCCAGACTCTTTCCCCATGACTGCTCCATGACAAAGAGAGGCTCCCATATGGTACCCTAGCTAGCTCACTAATCAATAGAAGAATACAGCAGAAGAAACAAATAAGAACGAGCAAGGATTTGGAAGGGGATCGGGCAACCCAACTTGTTATGGGGACGTTCAGGTCCCGGTGGTCGGGGTGAGGTGGTCTTCACTGACGAGCACTTCTTGGACACACCGGTGAAGAAGGGACCAGAATATATATCAAAGAAGGTAGTGGTGGGTGGGGTATTCCTTGTCTGGGCCACGGAAGACATTTCTCACTTTGGCCTCTGCAGGCCGGAGGGTAGGGAGGGGAGTGAGTGACCGATGGAGGACGCCACACCCCCCCTCCCCCCACACACCCTCCAACTTAGGCTCATAAACTTCCACGCCTATCTCCTAATCCTGACCATGCTCTTTGGCTGGTTGGCCAGGGCTCACCAGTCACACCTTCCCCGACAACTAACACTTTTTCTCATCCTTTACCTCCCTTGTTTTCTAGCCTTTTTTCCCTTTCCTAATCTAAAAGATTAATCGTGTCACACTATGAGAAAAAAGATTAATATACACATAGTGCATGTGATTACAGGTGGTGAGTTCGATTTTCTCTCACAAACGATTGAGTTTTCTTACAAACTTTAAGTTTGGAAAATCAATTTTTTATGGGTATCATGAGTTCTTGCAAGGTAAATTCAAAGTTTGAAAACTATGCTCCCTTTCGTTTTGAATTGAATGTTTCACCAATAAAATATTTAAGGAGTGTATTTAATTTCAAATCCTTAATTATGATGGTATTATTGAGCAAAAATACGTAAATCCCTTAAATTAAATTTAAGTAGATTGTTAATAGGATTTAATTTTCGACAACTTAAAATAAAGATTAAGACATTCAATTGCCGATGAAAAAGAGTGTTATATTTATCTCCAGAAAGATGAATCTCAATTAATAAATAAATTCAATATATAGAGAGTCCTTTCGGAATCTCCCAATAGATAGAGTGACAAGTACAGAGACTATAAATCATGAGTTCGAATCCCACCAACACCCTCTTTGATTGAACATTATGCACATTCACATATGGTTGCTGCGGGCTCAAAAAAATTAAGAAACTTGTCATGTTCAAGAAATAACAGGATAAAAAATGTCGGGTCCCAATCTAAGAAGAAAGATGGGAAGAATTCCGTTCAAGAGTCTTCCAAAGAGAGTGGCCCAATTTGGGGATGTGTTGTGGTAGTGACATCTCCATTGAGATGCAGCAATCACACCAAGAAGGGCCAATATTGCAAAAAAAAATATCACCAAAAAATATACTATAGTACTTGGTCATGAATTGTTAACGTCTTCTTAATTGGCTTTGTTTTGCTTTGTGGATGGGTATTTCTACTTAATTAATAAATTTATATGTGAGGGATTCCATATATAAATATAATTAATTACATTAATTCATTATTGATTATTATTAACTCAATCCATGGCTTAATTTCTTTCTTTGATTTGAAAAAGGAAAATTTTTTGGTCCCACTTGATGCCATTCAAACATTGCAAATTTTTTCGGTGACTTTTCACTTTTTGGTCCCATTACTTGATCATTGATCCCTTAATAATAACAATAATTATACTTCTTTAATTCCTTCAAAAAAAGGAAAAGAATGAAATGGTCTTCTCCCTCTTTTTCTTGAAAGATTTATGCATGAATATTGAAGGTGTAGTACCACTTTTAATCAATTCAATAGAGAAGCCAGTTCTTTTCCCCTTTTATTTTCCTTTGACTATAGCTAAGCTATGAAATGTTTCACTATGTTTTCCTTAATTTCCCTGTTAGGTTTCTGGTCAATTCCAAATGATCAATTCATTATATATGTATATAAATATATGGTAAAAGAAAATTTTCAAAAATAATGACAATTAAACACTACCCTCCTTATTCTTCCCACCAAGAAAGGGGTCAGGTTAAACCTTCTGACTGATGAAGGTTCGAGTCACAAGATTTACATTTTGGATATATCGATCCCTTAAAAGTCCTTTGCCTCTGGTCTCTAATATATATCCCTCGATTTACATTTTACGTACTAAGGAATCTCTGATCCAATGAGGGTTTTGCCTTTGGAACTTTTCCCTAATCAAAGAAATTGGGCAGGTTTAATTAATTAGCTAATTTCATTGTTTAATTTACTTAATTAAAGAAATGAAGTTTTAAATTATTAATCACACACATATATATATATATAGTATTATGGTACCGTAATTCAAGATCATGAAACAGTAAAGCATATGTTAAGACATTCCCCAAAAGTTGATGAAGTTAGATGAAACCATAAATATAGAAAATGACTTGACTTAGATTGGATCATATTTCCCTTTTCTTTTTTTACTCCATGCCAAAGACAGACTGAGATAGGGGTTGGTTAAGTATCAATTTGCCAAAACAAGGACAAGAGCAAGGACGACATAACATAACAACTTCATCTACAGAAGTTCCACATTATTTAGTGGCTCTCATGGCACATCATCGCCCCATTCATTTATTGTCGAGAAATTAAATGTTAATATGTATAAATAAAAAAATTTCCCCCTTTTTTTGAACCGATATTAATATGGATCCATAACATTTATCGCTTTTGTAACTTGAACTTATAATCATTACTTTACTAATTAAGTAAATCTTACTCCCTTCGTCACTATTAATAAATCATTTGAATTTACTTTCCTGTCAATATGATTAGTTCATTACGTATTTTAATAATTTTTTTATTATGTTACCTTTTCTCTTTCTTTTTCCTAATTAATATTAGTTTTATTAGAATCATAAATAGGGATATTTTAGAGAGGGAAGGGGAGGGGGGAAATACTGCCTTAATTTTGATAAAATGACGTCTAAGGACTTATAACTAGTGACAACAAGAATAGTACTACTAATTATCATAAAGAAAAAGTGGATCATAAATAAGATTACTTTACTACTTGAGTAAATGTTACTACTTGTCATCAACGAAAATAATTAAGGTTGTTCTTGCAATTTATAATTAGTTTTGTTGTTTTGTTACTCTTTGAATCATTCTTACTTACATTTTTTTTTTTTAATAGTGTTTGAGTCAGTTTTTCATGTATCCTAGAGGATGTTGATGAAATTTAAATTCGATACCTTTGATCTGTAAATTCTCTACTCCATCCATTAAAAATGTACATGACGAGATTTGAATAATTCTTACTTGTTCGAAAAGCATTAATAATTAACCTCTCAAATATTTCTGGGTCTCTAGTTGATATAAGAGATTAAGACTGAGAGCATGTCAGGAATCCATGGCGGGTACATAGGAACAAGTATATTTGGAGTAGGTACTACAGTTTTCTTCAATGTAATTCTACTGTATGCTAACCTTAGCCAAATTAATCAAAAAATATCAGTTAAAAAAATATGCCACATTCACAGTCATAATGTTGAATGAACTTTTTTTCACAGGGATCAAGTTGATTTTAAAAATCCCAAAGGTGGAATTTAATGCATAAAATAATAATACAACTATTATCGACTACCTACTCACAAGGAGGTGGGCCTTAATTTAATTATAAAAATTATATTTTTAAGAAAAAATTATATAAATATATTAGAGAAAGAGAGGGTGGCCCAGACCGTACGACACACTACTGCAACTCCACAACGTCGAATGTGACAGCAGCGAATACAGACACCCACTCTGTCTTACCGTGTCCCGTCCCTTCACTGTTATTTCTCCAAATACCCATGCCTCTTTTCGTCTTTTCACATCCCTTTCCCATCTATATAAGTTCACCTGCATCATCTCTTTCCTCCTCCCCTTCCTTCCATTCTCTCTCTCCTTTTCCATTAGAAGTACCCAAGGCAGCTTCCTTCTTCTTAGAAACTGCACAATACAGTCATCACATCATACACAGAGCAAAATTTTACACGGAAATGGGTTTTCCGGTAGGCTACACTGACTTATTTTTCCCAAGACTTATAGTTCATATTCTTACGATTCTCGGATTACTGCGGAAGCTCGTTTTCTCAATACTCTCATTTGTGGGTCTCGGAGACTTTCTTGAGCCGGAGATGTCTTACCCGATTCGTGAGTCAGAATATGGTACGGAGTTACGCTCGGTCTCTGCTGCTTTAATCCGGGAGCTTCTACCGATAGTGAAATTCTCTGACTTAATAGACCCACCGGAGAGCTGCGCAGTTTGTTTGTACGAATTCGACGATGAAGATGAGATCCGACGGCTGACGAATTGTCGTCACATATTTCACCGGTGCTGCCTCGACCGTTGGATGGACCACGATCAGAAAACTTGTCCTCTCTGCAGGACTCCGTTCATTCCCGAGGATATGCAGGAGTCTTTCAATGAAAGGCTCTGGTTGGCCTCCGGAATTTCTGACTTCTATGGGGAGTATTCCCCGATGGCCGCCGGTTTGTAGTGCTATATGTGGACGTCATTTTTCTTTTTTTTTTTTTACTGGGAAAATGGGAATGATTGTAAAGAGTAAATAGACTTTAGAAAAAAAAAAAGAAAATAGGAATCTTTTACCATGGAATAAAAGAGGAAAAAAAAGGGTTTTTGTATTTTTTTTTTCTCTCCTTTTTTTCTTTTTTCTGTTCCTGCAAAAATTTGGTAATGAGCTGATATTTGAGATTAATTACAATTATGAATATTTATTAATTCTGTAATTTTTGTGGAATTCTAAATCTGTCGGTGTTTTTATTTTATTTTATTTTAGTATTTTTCGGTTGGATCTCTTGTCAGCATTTCAAAAGCCAGTGAGGTCCCAAGGTGGAGAGCTGCCATGTCTGTGTGTTTCTTTGCAGCTCTGGTAGCTCAATTTGGAGTGGTAAATTAAAATTTTATTTTATGAAAAATAAAATGGAGATGATTTTTCTGTGGGTGGTTGGAAATGAAATAATAAACAAATCTGCAAATTCTGCACTGCTTTCTGCAGTCAATCTTCGAATCCAAGTAAAAGGAAAAAGAAAGCAATATATTTATCTTTTATTTTAGTTTTTATTGGTGTTAGAAAGTGTAAAATAACATAATAATAAATTAGTGAAATATAAATTTTTAAAATTGATAGGATTGATAATTATTAGAAATTGCATATGTTTCTATCCAGCGTAACCTTCGCATATAAAGTCCAGGATATGTAAGAAATCACGATTGATTCCTTAATGAGTGGAAGAGGATAAGAAAGTAATGAGGATAAAAAGAAATAAATTTATTTATTTATTATTTCTCAAAGTTCAAATATAATATTATCTCCATTGAACTTTTTATTTTTCAAATAAGTTAAAATTTTATTAAGAAAATTGTTATTATAATATTAAAAATTAACCATGTCAATTCTTTCTTGTTTTTTTTTTTTTAAAAACCTACTTAAATATAAATCTAATTAAAACATTCTTTGAACATAAGAAATACTACCATTGTTTTGAATTTGACATCATGCAAAGTTTATGTTCTTTCTCTCATCCCAACCCTAAGGATGTGCCTCGGTAGAGTAAGGTGTGAAGGCTTATCCCTTCATCTCTTCAAATCTTGAGCGATGTTTTGGGGACCTTCGTAGGTGAAATAAAATCATAATATAAAAATAGATTTGTCTGTTTTCCCTGCAAATTAAAGTAATTTAATCATCTTTAATATTTGTACAAATTTAAATGAAATATTACTATAAAAAGGATCGCATACTTACTTTAAGTAAAGAGTTAGTGGTAAGTGATATACAATGTATAACTATCACATGACAAGCAATATTTATTTAAGTGGCAAAACAATCTTACTTATGATCGAAAGGATATGATTTCAAAACACGTCAGAGGCAAATATTACTATAATCCTATAGGATTAATTGGGTCAAATAATCCAAATATATATAAAAGGGGAAAAAAAATATTGACGATCACATTACCAATTAAATAAATATCAAATTAAATCAATTTCTCATATGAATTTTAAAATTTTATTAATATTTGTACTAAATTATATATATTGTCCTGTGGGGGGAACATCCCAGCTTTGTAGATGAGGTGAAGAGTTGAAGGAAATGTGAGATGATTTTTGGCTGATGTGAAGAAAGTGAAATTGCGGCAAAATTGGACCTACCATCTTGAGGGAATTATTGGGAACGTTTTGGTACATTTCCGGCTATCTCGGATCTGGTCTTCCTTTTTTCCTTTTCAATCACACATCTTGAATTCGACATTACCCGAAATCTAAAATTAAAATAAAAAAAATTCCCGCAAAGTTTAACAAGTATAATCTATACAATAAACAAAAATGTTACAATGAACATTGCAGTTAAGAGTAAAAATACGATAAGTATGAACATCAGAGATATCAAATTCAAAACAATGCAAATGCTTTTCCGGATTGAATCGATTTCTCCTATCTTGATTTGTCTATTTATAATCCTTTGTCAACAAGTTCACAAGATTTGAATAGCAATTGCAGGCTTTCATGAGTAAAAATACAATGTATGAAAAAAGAAAAATTGAAAAGGGCTTTAGAAAAAAATGTTAAAAGAGAATG
>JAOXNR010048388.1:0-18296 GCA_028571225.1 Parsonsia alboflavescens | reverse complement strand
ACAGATCCCTCCTCCCCCCCCCCCCCCCCCCCCCCCCAAAAAAAAAAGAAAAAAATTAAAATAAGTTATATAATTTGTATTGTTAATTGAATTAAGTTAAATAAATTCATACAGAATCTATTATGCAATGAAAGAAATTCTCTTTAATTCACGTTCTTCTTAATTCACCCAAACCTCTATTTATAAACTGTATAATTATCTATCTTGACAATATCGATCAAAAGTTGCATTTGCCACATATGCTGATGAATAAATAGAATATTAGTATCTTCGATCATTTCTTTGATGTTTGTTTACTTCCTTCTAATAATTAAATTATTTTCTTAATAATTAAGAGAGTTATATTCCCTAAAATATATTTAAAATTATGAATATTCAATAAATTATATTGTAATCTTGTCTATATTTGGTATTTAGTCATATCCTTTAGAAATATTACTTAATAATATTTAATTAAAAAGTTTATTATCATTGTATTATAAAAAATATATAAATATAAAAATATGGAAGTCTTTTTACGTACATTTATCCTTTGATATTGAATTTATTTAATTTTTTTTAATGAAATGGTTTATTTAGAGTGTGGATTCATTTTCCCATAAGATCTATATCATTATAATAAGAAGAGTTTTTAGCCCCTTTGGTCTTTCATGTTTGGACTCAACTCTAGTATGATTCTACAATTTTTTTTAACTGTTATGGTCCCTTAACATATTATAGGCAGTCATTATGGTCCCTCCACATATTTTAAATAATCATTTTGATCTCAACTATTATTTTTTCTAACAAAAAACTCTTTGGAACTAGTCATTTTACTGGTACGGAATAACTTTTTAAAGGTAAAATTGTCTATCTCATCTCTGCTGCTGAAAATCCAACCATCCTAAGGGTTGTAAATGAATTTGGTTGTTTAGTTATTTTATTTGGATTTGTTAATCCAAATGCATTTAGTTTAATTTAGAAAAAGTGATTGGTTAAATTTTGAGTAGTAAGGATGATATTAACAATTTTTTCCATAAAATGTTATCTCATGTCGATAAATGACTAGTTATGACTAGTTTTTTATTGAAAAATAAGAGTTGGGACCATAACAGTTGTCCATAAAATGTTGAGGGACCATAATGACTGAAAAAAACCTTGTGAGATCATATTATAATTTGACCTAAACATGTGAGACCAAATAAGCTAAAAGCCCTAATAGGAATGACCTGAGATGCCGCGTGTCAACATCTTAAGCATTCTTCTATAATATTAAATAAATCTATAAATAAATTTATATTAAAGAGTCATTATCTATAATCATTAAATATTTAATATTTGCATTAATTAAAATATATGTTATAACCTTTTATTCTTATTTGTAATTGTTTAATAAGATTTAAATTGTATATTATTATTTCTAATTATTTAATATTAATTCTAATGCCGGCAATTCTCAATCAAATATATGACAATTAATATAAGGTAAAGTAATTGTAATCTAATAAAATATTAAATAAATAAATAAAATAAAAAATAAGTTATAAATGAGTTGAATCATTGAATATTTTACGTATGCGTTAATTGAAATATTTGTTATAATTATTTATTATTATTTGTAATATAATTGATTATAAATATTTAAAAGATTTATTATGATTTATAACTATTTAATACCATGCAAACTTGAGTGGAAAAATTCTCAATTATGATATATGACAATTAATAATAGGTAAGGTCAATTGTCGTCTAGTATTGGTATTTTTACGAGGAGAATGTGACTTTGAAGATCTTTATTACAAACCAAGTCTCAAAATTTTTTATAATAAAATATAAAATGAATAATATAAAATAATTAAGTTTTAAATAAGTAGAATATAAAGAGTTATTATTAGATATTTAATGTTGCATTTATTGATATAAACGTTACAACAATTATAATTATTATTATTGCACTTTGATTAGGGGAAAGTCCTGAAAGGGGAAACCCTCCACTGAACTAGAGGCTCCTTAGTTCAGTAGGATGTAAATCGAGGGATATATATGAGAGGGCAAAAGTCAACGGGAGAAGACTTTTATGGGGCCGACACTATTATTATTGCACTTAAAACCTAGGGTACACATTTATCAATTATGATATATGATAATGAATAAATGTCTAGATCAAACATTGACTAATTTGTGTATTTTATTTAAGGGGATTGTGATTCGGAAGGGTATTTGAAACAAGAAATTACAAATGTTGTTATCAAAAAAGTATTGTTAAATTTCTAATTACACCTTTTTACATTAAGAAAATTTATAATTTCTTTGATTGTTTTGATATTTAATTTAAATAAATATTTCATAATAATATTTAATATCTATATTTGGAGATTTTGAATCACATATGGAAACATGCACACAAATGAGGCATCACTCAGGTTTAACACTAATAAATAAATAAATCATACTACAAAAGTCATATATATTACAATCTATTATTTTTAAATGCTAACTTTAATTTTCTATTGAAATCCCCTGCATTGCACAGGTAATTTTTCTAGTTATAATATATTATTAGATAATTTTAAATATATAATTTTTCTTCGAAATTCCATAAAGGGCACAAATAATTTACTTAGTTAATGAGTATTATTAGTAAGTTTTCAAATTTCAGCCACTAATTACTCATATATTGTATTTAGCCATTAAAATTATGTATGAGAAACATTTATAACACTATTATTTTATATTTCTCTATACCAGGAATCTTTTTAATTTGGAAAATTTAGATGTGGACCATTATTTATATATATTATATATGGTGCAGGATAATATTTTCCTTCATCATTAAACTAAAATAATATTAATCTGTTTTTAATACAAAAAATTCTGTCATATATCTAAGCAAAAAGTATGGAATAATTTGTTGTCAAACTCGAGACACATTCTCCATTACATGAATTCTTCAAGTGTTTATCAAAAGGCAATTTTCATCAGTAAGAAAAGATAAGTACGAAATCCTGAAAGGAGAAATATTAAAGATTTCCCACTTTACCTTAACGTGTTAAGATTAAAAATCCAAGATTCCAAGTAAAGCATGTTCTATGTGACTATAATAGAAAAGGGATGATTCAGAATCCTTATAATATTAGTGTTTCTTGACTCCTTGCTTTCTCCTTAAGAACCCTGCTCTTAAATTTTCCAGCAAGCAATTATGCAACTCCCATTTCTTTTCTTGATGTGATTTTTTACCTGTTTTTTTACTTTTTCTTGGTAATTCGTGATCGCATGGAGCCTGAAATTGTTGAACATGAATCAGAAGCTCAAAGGGGATTCACAGCCGCAACGTCCGGCCGATTCCCCTGCAGCACTACCGGTACCGGAGAGGACGATGGCCATTCAAGAATCACAGCCGGGAATTATTCTGAGAGGTCACCGGACGGGACGACGTCATGGACCGGCCGGCACCAAGGAGTTGAAGATCATCATGAAAATTCTGATGATCATGCCGTAATTGATGTTGACAAAGATGGAGAAGGTTGCACGGAAGATAGGGTCTGCAGAATTTGCCATTTGAGTGATGAACCTTCGTCAGGGAATCCAGGACTCATGCAGCTCGGTTGCCATTGCAAGGGTGAACTTGGCATCTGTCATCAAAGTTGTGCTGAGACTTGGTTTACGCATAAAGGAAACAGGTTTAATTCTTTTCTCATATTCCTTCCGTTCCGCGGGTGATAATTAATTTCAGATAAAGGAAATAATGTGGTTTTTTTTTCCATCCATCCTTCTTTGATCTTCCCTATCTTCACAACTGAGGATCATCGGTGGTTCTCCAATTGGACGGAGGGAGTACATTTTTACACTTTTAATTATGAATTATGAATTTTGAGGTTTTTTTTTATTTTATTATATTACTCATGCTTTCTTAATCCTCTCTTTCTTCGCATTCAAAGATGGTAACATTTTTACACTTTTAATTATGATTTTTGATTTTTTTTTCTTCTCTTTTTATAACCCTTGTATCCCTCTTAAGCTTTCGCTATTCCTGTCCCCAATGTTCCCCATTTATTTCTCTTGTCTTAAACTCAGACCTATTCCAATTTTTACAATTAAAACCAAGCTAGTAAGACTCCTTCCTTAACCTTCCCTGTTTCCACTTCCTGAGCATTATCAGTGGTTCCTCGTTGACTCTCTCGTTTTGTCACAAGTTTTATCACTTAATCAGAATAATTAAGCTGATAAGACTTGACTAATTATGATTGTTTTGTGCAGTGTGTGTGAAATTTGTGGAGTGAGGGCAAAGAATGTGAAATTTGTGAAGGGCAGCTATGACAGGAGACTGTTTATTGTGGATATTCATGATATAAGGCCGGTAAGCAGTGCCGAGATCATATACCCCATACCGGAGGGGAATGGGCGGGTGTGTAAGCATTCCTGCTGTAACATAATACTAGCTTGTCTCATATTGGGTCTGATTTTACCATGGTTCTTGAGAAAGCATTTGTTCTAATTACTAGTAATTAATTAGTTAGGGGACTGGATGGTAATTTAATGTCTGGGCAAATCTACAGGCATGAATGGGGGTGGGTAGTATTCATTTTCATTTTATTCATAAAAAGGAACATTGTTGAATCCTTCTCTTTTATGAAGGAATTTCATGATAGTTTGATCTGTAGATATGGCTATTTAGTTTTTTTGTTTTTTTAAAAAAATGTGCTGGTATAATTTATAATTTTTTTTAATAATAGGTAATATAATAACTATACTAAATAATAAGAGTAGATAAATTAAACCACATATATAGAAATTAAAAAACTAAGCTCTTTAAAGAAAGCACCACTAAGTATTTTCAAATGGTATAATTTATGATGCAACCCATGACGTTGTCATGTAGTGCACGATCTTGAATTCAACAACATCGTTGGTGGGAGAGAACATCCTGTCACAAAAGACACAAACAATTCGAAAGATTAGCAATACAAATTCAAAACAGGACCTAAGACGACACATAAACTTCAACTTAACAATTCAGAACAGGACCTAAAATAACCCAAAATAGGCAACTAAACAATCTAGAACATGAGATAAACAATCCAATAAAGTGTTCTAAACATACCATAGGGCTGCCAATGCATGTTTGCATGAAATGCCAAGTAACCGAAACATTCCACAGGTGCAAGAGTGATTCAAGAAATCTACGATGTCATTCTTATCATGATTCAGAACTATATACTTGTATCTTGAGACTCTCCTAGTGAGAAAACACCCGCCAGGCAAAATCATCTCAAGGATCCATTTATTTTAGTGCTTGCTTGAAGTGGTATTAATAGATGTTGCTTCCCGATGTCGCGCTTCGAACCATTTCATGCATTGATCCTAAATCAACTCTAGCAAAAGAATAATTTGCATTTTCTGAGCTTATGGCAGCATTGAGTTCATTGATTTTCCAATATTTGATGTCATGCACGTGTATTGATTAATAGGGGATTTGATTTGAGATCGTCTCTTTGGACCCTTGTTCATGAGCCATTCAAATGTTACCTTGTTTTCTTGCTCTATCTTTGTCATGTGTCTTGCATAATCCCCTTCTTTGTAGGAGTTGGCAGCATGGTGAATAGAGTAATTAACAACTAGTTTGGAAATGATAACTTAAACCGGATTTTCAAATGATAGAAACACAACTCGTGTGCTGGCTTGTTGGGTTGTCATCTGAAACAAAGATCAAGCCACCTGGGTATCCAACTGCTTCTCAGAGTTTGCAAAGAAACTACATGCAATATTGAATGCCAGTAGGTATATCTGAAAATAACATGGAATTCAAAATAAAACAACTTGTAAGTCAACATAAATCAACCTGGATCTCAAAATAAAACAACACTATACTCAACATAAAATAACCTGGAATTTCACTTTAAACTAGAAACACAATATAAAACAACCCGGACCTCAAAATAAAACAACCTTATACTCAACTTAAAACAACTCGGAATTTAACTTTAAACAACCTGAAACTCAACATAAAACAACCCAGAACTCAACATAAAAAAAAACCCTAATTAAAGGATAACAATCTACAATTTGGATTGTCAAACCTGTTCATTTGCAGTTTTACATGTAGCTATCAGTGAGATACCCTAAAACCTTCCCTTCAAATGTGTAGCGTCAATACAAACCACTGACAGTATGAAATTCCCTTCAACACATATATGGCATGCCATGCCTTGCCCTATGCCCAATCAACCCCTAATTCGTTTTTCATGATGCTCATGACATCGTTGGTGTGTGTTGCTTGCACTGCTTCCCTTGCATTCTTGAGAACAAAAACTTGCCTATTAAGAGAGAGCTAGCTTTTTTATATCGGTAATTTGTGATATTTCGTTGGCAAGTGTAAACCTTCACAAACTTAGCAACAACCTAATAGTAACCTTTTGTCTTCAACTGTTTCCCACACAAAATAAAACCACAAGGTTAATCCATACAACACACGACATAACGATAAAAACGAACTGAAGTTCTCCTTTAAGGCATACATCTCTACCTTGACCTTCATATGTGGTCATACGCTGAAGTTCTAAAGATTTTCCCCTTGCATATGTGGTCAAGTGTAAAAAATGTTTCCTAGACTGATACTGTCTTCATACAGTAGCCCTCAATGGTTGGGATGGCCCATCGTTTTGCCTGACTAGTTGTGCAGTCATTCTCTATGCTATTGTTCTCTTGTGGGTTGTTTCCATATAAGTTGTTCTCAAAATGGTTGTTTCCAAAGAAGTTGTTGTAATCTCTCGAGTTGTTTTCAAATGGGTTGTTATTAGGAGATTTGTTGAAATGTAATTTGTTCATTGTTCAAACGTGGGCTGCCCGCATCGGGACTATTCAAATCTGGATTCTTCACATCTAGGTTGTTCACATATGGGTTCTTCACATGTGGGTTGGTATCTGGTGGGGTATTTTCTGATGGGTTGTTGTTGCCTAGGATAGTTTCCATGCATTCATCAAGTTGCTGGGCATCACATACATCATTATTTTCCCCTAAACCAATTCACTGGCTTGTTAAAATGGTCATATTATTACATGGACTTTACTGGTCTATGGTTGACACATATACCCGAAAAATTGATTTACAAAATTTAAATATCATTGCAAGATGAACATCACTAATGAGGATCGGGGGCATTCCATCTTTCTCGCTTTTTATCAACTAACCACGAAATTGTGTCTCTTTTCCAGTCAGCTGCATCCCAACACATTCATCCACTATTTTCCGCAAACGAAGAGAAGTTAAATCAGATCCAACTTCCCATAGAGTTAAATCACCTTCTTTGTGGCACCATCCACCTATTTCCCATCAAAGGTCAAGTATAGCTGAACCTTTTTCGAATACCTGAGATTAGACAATTAATGTACTATTATGGACAATCTATAACACTATCAAATACAACCCTTAAACTTACAACTAACAAGCCATACAGGACCTTAAACAATCTATTAGACCTCTAAATACAACCTGTATTTTTTTGATACACCCAAAAAATACAAAGCAACAATCTTGCATGGAAATCAACCATCCATAACACTTATGAGCAACAATCCATGGGACCTTTAAAAACAACCCGTATTACTTTAATACAATAGGAGGTAACTGTGTACTGTAATCTTGCATGCAATTGCAAAAACTCTGTCATGTGACAAACTTTAGATGATGAAGAAACCACACCGCACCAAAACAACACATAACAACTACTATCAACCAATATAACCTAAAAAACTATTAAGGCAACTCACAAACAACCCCTCAAAGCATTTTTTTCACATCAATGTGCATGGATGTGTACACAACCCATACATCCGAGGTACATCAACAAACCATATAACAAATGAAATTAAAAACATAAAATGATGTTAGCAAAGGTCAAGACTGGTTGTAGGGAGTCATCTAAGGCCAATAAAATCAAAAAAGGTTGAATCTTTCGACTAAATTCACATTATAACTCAAGATCCAAAAAATATAAACATCTATTCATTTTATAAGATTAAACCAATATTTTTTCATGATGATGCAATCTTTGCAAAGATAGGTGATCAAAGATGGGATTTTCAAGAGTTGGTTGCAAGAGGAAGATGGAGTGCGAGCCCAGGGGACGAGGCTTTTGATTTGAAAAAAATTTGATTTGAAAAAATAATTTTGATGGTTTTTGTTTTGATATAAAAAACGTAAGTAGGTAATTTCATATGCTAAAGTGGCTATATTTTTAAAATTTTTAAGAGGTGATCATTTTTCAAAATGTAATAACAAAAGTGATTATCTTGTGCAATTTCCAAAATAATAATAATAATAATAATAATTAGATTTGAAAATCTTTTGGGCCTTGGCTTTCTCAAGACAATTGTATTTCAACATGTTTTATTTGGGCCGAGGCCCTTCACTGTAGCACTAGCAATTTAGGGTTTGCTATTAAAAATCAGTTGAGGTTGCTTTCAGTGTCTGGTGTCTCTCTCAGCCCTCCGCGCTGCTCCCACACATCCGTCCATCGACCACCGTTGCAGCGCCATGGTTTGCATTCTTCTCTCTGTTTGTCTCTCTGTACGCATATATGCGTATGCGTGAAATGTAATTCCTTTTCTGTAATTATCGTTGTAGGCATCAGAGCAGAAATTGAACAACCCAATGAGGGAGATCAAGGTCCAGAAGCTGGTACTGAACATCTCCGTTGGAGAGAGTGGTGATCGTCTTACCAGAGCTGCCAAGGTGCGCCGCATCTCCGTCACAGCTCGACGAATTTGGTTAACCTATTTCTGATCATATGCTGTGATCTCTAACCGTGAAAATTTCATATGAACGTTTACAGGTCTTGGAACAACTCAGTGGACAAACACCTGTTTTCTCCAAGGGTGAGTTTGGTTTTGAGTGAATCTATATTATGTTGTGATTTGTGTTTTTACCGCCGCCTCTCCAGAAATGCATAATTTGGTTGCAAAAAAATGGAAAATAATGTTACTGCATTACTTTGTTCTGATAGCCAGGACGAGTTTTGCTTCATTACTTGCTACTGATTTGTTAAGGCTTCATGTACTTGGTAGAAGCAAGTTTGCGAATGAAAAGCAAGTCCTTTTTTTCCTTCTGAATAAGTATTTTGTTTTTCTCCTATGCATTTTCGCACACATATGTTGAGTTGATTTTCAAATTCTTTAGTTCAATAATTTATTTTGACTATTTCTACTAGAGTGCTGCTTTAGTTGCGTTTAACTTTTTTTTCTCTTTAATCCCTTTAGGCATGAAATAATCTTATTCACCCCTGCTTTTTATTTTTTTTCGCAGCTAGATACACTGTTAGGTCCTTTGGTATCCGGCGTAATGAGAAGATTGCATGCTATGTCACTGTCAGGGGTGACAAGGCAATGCAACTTCTGGAGAGTGGACTGAAAGTCAAGGAATACGAGCTCTTGAGGAGAAACTTTAGTGACACTGGCTGCTTTGGTTTTGGTATTCAGGAGCACATTGATCTTGGAATCAAGTAAGCTGACCTTTATGTTATTCTGCGGACTTTCTGATCATGCTGTTTTGAAATTTTTTTTCCCTTTTGGTTCAATAGTCTGTTTCTATACTTAGGGTAGAGCTGTCTTCATTGTGCATTAGAACTATTTGTGGTTGATGGTTTTATTTGACTCCATTGTGCGTTGTTGTGATTTATAAAAGATATGGTTTTTTCTGTTGTTAGACTTGGGGGATGTTAAACCTGTAAGATGGCTCTTGAAGGATGGCCGGTTTGTTTGAGCATCAATTTATGTAGTTTTGTGTCTGGAAACCCATTATGTACTTTTTTCTTTGGTTTGAAATGGTGGAAGCTTGCTAGTATTTCCTTCATAATTTATTTGGGTGGTCTTTGTTAAAGCTTGATCTCTGAACTGTTGTTTTGACCTTTGATTCTCAAACATTTTCTTATGCAATATATATGCATTCTTCAGGTATGACCCTTCAACCGGTATTTATGGTATGGATTTCTATGTGGTTCTGGAGCGTCCTGGTTACAGGGTAGCCCGTCGCCGTAGATGCAAATCCCGTGTTGGCATCCAGCACAGAGTCACAAAGGATGATGCAATGAAATGGTTTCAGGTCAAGTATGAAGGTGTCATCCTTAACAAATCACAGAATATTCAAACTGCTTAGTTTGGGCAAACTGCAGTTCGAGATTTAGAAAGTTTAAATATTTGCATTTTGTAGACTAAATCTGCTGAGTTCAAAATTTTGGAGATTTGCTTTGTTGTTAATCAAACAGGATGCATTTACTTTATTTTTATTGGTAATGAATTTCAGCTGTTATATTTGATCACATTACATGGATGGCAGTTAAAGGTTATGTCCAGATCTTTCGTAGTGTATGTCATCATTCTCAGGCTTAGTAAATGCATTGCGGCTATTTTATCCATTGATTAAACTTACTACAATTTTTTTCTCGTCTCTTTCCTTTTTTGAGAAAGAATGATAATGATTTTAGATTGGTAATCTGCTTATAACTCTTCCATATGATCTATGAGCTGAAACAACCCCTTTCAATTTCACAGCCCAGTCCTGATTTTGAAAGTTGATATAAGAGTTTGTACTTGTTTAATGCTTTGTGGTGCTTAACCATGATTTTGAAATTGTCTTCAGCTACTCAAACTTTGCTTTAATTCATAGGCAAAGTCTGCCTCCATATATGTGATTTTGCAACCGTGGGTTCAAGTCAAACTTGGTGCCTGTCGAATATTCCTTTAGGATTGCTATTAAGTTGGCCCTTCTTTTTAATCGGAATAGCCGAATTTGAGGTAAATAAAATTTGGGTGTCTGTTTCTTCTCCATTGACATGTTAGATCTGTTGCATTTTCTTGAAAACTGATGTCCCGAAAGTGATTTAAGATTGCTCTTCAGACAGCCTAAAACTTATTAGGTAAATATTACTGAGGTCTGGTGATAGGAAAAAATCAAACTCAACTTGAACCATTGAGGATGAAACTGACTTCCCATGTCCTGCCTCTTCTAATTTTATTTTTTTTAAAATAAATATTCGTAACCCAAGTTATCTGAGTTATTGATGGGCGAAAATCGTATGGCAAATGATAGAAATGGCGGCTAACATAAAGTGTCATCAAATTGGATATCAGTAATGTTTTTCACTGTCCTAATGTAAGAGATCTAGAGAAGTCATGCCATTCCCAAGTTATGTCCTCGGTTTCAAGTTTCCTGAATTCCAATCCCCCCAATATCCTCTCAAGAAGAAAAGGCAAGCGTGAGACGGTGGACAGAACCTCAAATGAGTAGTAGTTTTTCATCTCATGTAGAATGCGCAGGAAAACAATTTATCTGCAAGACCTACCTCTAGCGACTTGAAATGCTCAAAAAATCTGAGTAAAAAAAGCGCAAATCAATCTTGGATTAGAAGAGGATCACAATCAGAAACTTCAGCCAGGATCTATGTTAGAACTGAAATAAACCTCAGATAAAGAGATAAAGATCAGATGGGACAATTTCAAGATTATGTAACAACCAACACACTACGATTTAACTTCAGATCAAGGAATCTATCAGAATTCATCCTCAAGTGTTACATTTCAAGGTGTTAAAAAGAAAGATGGCAAGGATTGAACATTCAGAAACTTTTTTAAGTTTGATATTCTTAAGTATGAATGAATATGACAGGTGAATGAGTGGAAACAAACAGCAAGAAGGAGGAATGCAAATGAATTGAATTCTGTGTAAGGTCTTTGAGAAAGCAGACTAGCATTGTTTTCACTTGAAAGTTGCAACTTTACCCCATGGGAAGAGTTATAGACATGAAAAGAATGTGGACAAATAATTCAATCAGAAGACACTTCCCTTTCTCCATCTTATTATTATCAGAGCAACTAAGATCTCCAATTTTTTTTTGAATTCAAACATTCGTTTTATCATTAAGTCCTAATTAAGTGATTTAGTGAAATAAATCACACTCTATTAGACTAAACAATTTCTTTTCTAAGGCCATTAAAATAATGTCATGTCATATTTGTGTAGAATGACACATAAATTGAACTTATATTTTCAATATAGCTAAACCAGCAGAGTCAGCATAGAAAACTTGCCCGTTACTCCACTGCAAATCTCCAGATACCTTCTACAACAGAAACCCCATTTTGCTCCCGTAGAAGTACATGGTAGACCAAAATGCCTTTCATCCATCCTTGAACTACTATTTCACATTATAAGCAAGAGACCAACTTACAATCAGTTCCCGTTGGGAATGATAAGCTTCTTGCCAGCATAAATCATGTCCCCTTCAAGCCCATCTGCTTCTTGAATTGCCTCAATTGAAATGAAATGGAAAAAAAAAAAACTAAAACTGAAAGGAGGGAAAATGGGAGCTCACCCCATATTTTCTAGAAAGACCCCAGCGGGCAGAGAGTATCTCCCCTCACAAATATCTATGATTCTTGCTGATGATTCCTTCTCATTTGGCTCAACACAATTGCTTGGTTTCAACTCCTGCCAAGATAACAAGTTCAGAGATTTTAAAAAGTAAAAACTTTTCCATACCAAACCATAATCATACATGAGATGCAAGCCAGAAATAAACTAGAAAATTGATTAGTACTGTTTTCTTTTCTTTTCTTTTTTCATTTTTAAAAAGAACTTACATTAGCATAAAAATGCTACCTTAATGATGGGTTCTTGATGAGAATGCAGAGAGGGTTGACATTGTTGTACCACAGCTTGCATTTCAGGCTGAGTTGACTCACTGTAGGAATCGATAGGTTTAACAGTACAACAGTTGACAGCGCTCCGGTCATCGTTCAACTTGAGATCAGGCTTGTTATAAGGGTCGAGGTCTTTAGAATACTCATTGCTATTGCGATTTGTGTTTGTTCCTTCTTCTTCTACTGGGAAGGGAAATGCCCAAATGAGTTTCATCTTGTAGCCCCCTAAACACCTATTCTGGTGCCTTTTCTTTTTCTATTACCGTACCTGTAGAAAATCTTTTTTGCAAGTCCCTCATCTCAGAAAGTAAAACTATGAGATTTAAAATTCCTTCTTTAAGGTTCCTAACAAGATCCTTCTTCAATTAATATTTATGGGTTTTTTTTTCATTTCCCGTTTGAACACAATTTGTTTCTCTTGTATTTATTAAGCATTAGCATAATTAAACAAACTTTTGTTTTGTTGGTGGAAATTGACAATTAATTTGTTGTCCATATCCCAAAAGTTCCATAAATTACAATGATGTAGCAGGAATTCCAACAACAAGGTCGAATCGGACTCTGACTAGATTATCAAATAGACCTTCTAAGGATCTGCAAAGAACAAAAGATCTCAGGGACGGAGATATCTCCCAAGCCAAGAAGAGAGAAAAAGAGAAGATACTTGTTAATCCCGAACTCTTTTATTGAAGAATGAAGGCACTAATGATTCCTTGAATCAATCAAAGCCTGTTTGCAAACTTTTATCCAAAATTGAGAAGTCAACGGCTCTTTATGATAAAAACTATTTAAGCATGGTTTAAGAGATTGCAACGATTCAAAGAAATAAGTCTTTGTATTTGATCTTGAAAAGACAAGAGTTGTACCAGTAAGGCATTACAAATAGCCTAGGAAGCTATTGCTGTTTTTCCACCGAGTGAACCTTGATTGATGTGTCGACAAACAAAAACAATTCTTGAATTTGAATGAAGTAGGCATTGGACTACGGATCTTGATCCACGTATGTCGGCTTGGTTAAATTGTGTAAACAAATTTATTATCTTAATTTATTTTATTATTTTTAATTTATTTAGGCTAAATTGTTTAACAATCTCATACACAACACTTGTGATTTAATCTGTTTATTTAAGTGATTTGTAGTATTACATCTTTCAAGTTCTAATCTATATTCGAAAATTCTTCGTAAAGAAATTTGAGATATAAAATTAACCATATTAGACATAAAAGGCGGCTAAAAAAAGATCTCAAAGCTTTCTTTCTTAATGGTTAAAAAGACTAAGATTTTAGGCTCTATTTCGTGTAAAAAAGATCCTTCCTTCACATTTTCTTTTCAAAAAGTATGATAAAGGTGGTTGAGTTACCTAACCGTAACTCTTCAATGGAGATGTAGATCAAAGGAAGTCAACACCATGCCTCGTCTTACTTTGAAAGTGCCCCGGCTTACTTCGAAAGAGAATCAGATCCTAAGGGGCTAAGGCTTTAAATGAAAAATGTAGCGGTGAGCTGCTGCATCAAGGGTCCTTTAGTCCATTCTAATCATTGATTGTTTCTCTCATAATTTCCTATCTTATTTTGTTTTATTTTAATTAAACAAAATCACTCTTATTTTTGGGCCTAAGTTGAATATAAAAAAGAATAATTTACCAGTTAAGTAACAATAATCATGGGAACGATGCTCTCACTTATTCTCTATTTCTTGGTAGATTTGTATACTTGCAAATTATCGCATCAGTAAGCCCTACTTCTTACAACCTTGCCATTCTGCACAATCAAGACCTAATATAAATAGTCCTTGGTGCTAAAGTAAATTGAGCGACCACAGATTACCCTTAACAAGTCACTTGAGCATGAAGACTAGAAGGCAAACAAGTAATCACAATGGAGAGACAAGGTAAGCCCTAATTCTTATAGCCAAAGGAACTAGAGAATTCATGCATCTGTTACTAAAATTCACAATAACCATTTGGCGATATAAGCAATGCAAGTATAAAATACATGACTGGCATGATAAGAATATGACTTCTTTTTTGTATGATGTTAACTATGTTGGCTTTGAGTTTCACAGGAGTTTCATCATGACAAACCTTACCATCATTTGGTGCAACATCAGTCTTTTCTACCTGGCCAATTGAATATGATAAACTTTTTGTTAAACTTCTTCAAGAAGAATCTTTTGCAGGTAATCTTCAAGGAGGCATGACCAATGAATTATGTAAGAGATTGGCAAAGGAATTAAACAAACATACAGGCTGGAGGTTCCCAGAGGAGATACTTGAAGATGAGTTCCTAAGATTTTAAATCTCGCTATAGATACTTTGGACTAGTTAATGAACAGAAATTGTATCACTGGAGTCCATTTTCAAATAAAGTCATTAACCATATCAATCTCTAGGACAAATTAGTTCAAGTATCAACATGAATAAATATTGATAGATCAACAAATTTTATGTATATGAAACTTTGAAAATATTACCTGAATGTTATATGTACGTAGGAAAACCCAGTCACTGCACAATTAAAAAATATGGACGAGCCATTGTTGAAGGAACTGTGGACTATCTTCAACAATAACTTTGACATCAACATACTTTGTAGGGTTGTTAGTGTGAATTTTGGTGACGAGAAAGGATAGAGATCCCAGCCTATCATAATACCTGATTTCGAAGGCTCCATAAGTGCTGTCCCAAAGTAATGCAATCGCAAGTTATTTGATGATGAGGAGTTCATCAAGCTTTGTTCCCGAGAATCCGTCCATGATTTGGACTGCAATTACTTTGTTGCAAAATATGCCTTCGCTAGAATTGAAAATCCGCCATTTGAGACTGCCTATAGGAAATCGCCATAGAGTAGCAGAAGATCAGGTGGAAACCGTATAGGCTCATTGACTGCTCTGTAGAGCTTCAAATCAAAGGAGGTTTGACAAAATTTTCCTTCTATCTTAATGGGTTGAGCAGAAAACTCAATCTTTGTTGCTTTTGCCCTAATCCTAAAATTACCGAATGTTATCTCGTCTCTTAATCTTTCCTAGATTCTTACCACTTGTGTGTTTTTTTCCTGAAAGAATTTCAAGAAAATTGTCACCATAGCATGCTTGATTATGGCCACACAGCACTCGATTTAAGCATGTAGTCTTGTTCCGATTTTCATTATCTATACGACAATGGTGTTTCTCCAACTTGGTCAGGTGTGGAAGATGTCTATTTCAATATTTTGGGTTGAAAGACCATTTTTTATTTATGAATAAAATCTTTTTAATTTAATTTATTTACATTTGTGATTATATATATCTTATTCTACGTTACATCGTGCTCTTCGAAGGTTGTCCAAATAGGATTCTAAATTTGGACTTTAAAATATTCACTATCCAAATATGAACCAAATGTTTCAATTTTTCAAAAATTAAATTAATCCTACTTTGTATAAATGAGAATCCAGATCCATTTTTGTACTTTCGAAAAATAGAAAAAGGTCTAAAGTTCCAAAAATAAAAATAAACATGTTGGCCAAATAGATCCAAAGCTCCATATCACTCATCATATATAATATATATAATATAGACGAATAACCAGGAAATGACACATTAGATCTCTGGTGAGTGGCAAACTAGCTTATTTGGTGATTTGGAAGAACTCAGATGAGTGTCTTTTCAACATTTTTTTTTTACAAAAGATTCTTAAATTTCTATAAATTAAGAGTAGTTATACCTCAATTAATAAGTTTTTAGTTCTCCAAAAGACTATTATTACATTTCCAATGTGATATATAAAAAAAATTCATAAATATATATAAGGATAAATTATCTACCATAATCCTAAACTTTTCCAAATTACTCACAAAAAACTCTAAATTTTAAAATAATCCACTCATAACCTCAAACTTTCAAGAGTTATCCATCCATAACCTTCAGTCCAAATGGCTCGTCAAGTCACTAACGGTCCGACCTATTGTGATCCACGTGACATCTTTTAGGGATATTTTTATCCTTCAATTATTATATACAAACTGTCAAAGATTTTATTGTCTCAAATCTACATAAAAGATCTTCCATCGTCAACTTCTTCCTACAAATCTAAATTTAGATTTATGTAGATTCACTATTAAATCTCCAAATCTCGCAAAAAATTTATTTTCCCAAATCTCCAAAATTTTCGAATATCTTCCATCAACTTCTTCTTTCTTCAAATCCAAATTTAAATTCATGGAAATTTATTGTCAAATCTGCCATATTGTTTTTCCAAATTTTCAAATATTTCAAATATCTTTCATCCCCTTCTTTTTAAAAAAATAGATATATTGATTGAACTCATGGAATTTTGTTGCTATCTTCTTGAGACTTTTTTATTGGAATTTTACACTGCTGCATCTATAATTTTGCGCCAGGGTGGACTTGGAAGAACTAAGACTAGCGACCATCAAAGAAGTTAAAGAACGACGATGGTCAGATCCAGAGGAGGAGGGGGGAAGGTGACAATGGTTAGATCTGGTAGGCAAATCTATACGAGGGAAAATATTTTCTTCTCATTCCCAAGTCTCCACCTCCTTCCTTCTCTTTCTTTCCCCCTCCCAGAAGCGCAATACTTAAAGAGATCTAAAGAAACTGTTGTCTCCAGAGAGGAAACCTTCCTAAAGTGCTCATACTCAAGCCACCACCTTCCCTTCCCGCCTCTCTACCTCCCCTTTCTTCTTCATATATGTTCTCTTTTAATTTTCCTTCTGTTATTTGTGCATACTCAAAGCTCCAATTTTTACACTGTAATTGCAGACTAGTGAGAATAAAGCTAAGAAACGGAGGTTTATGGAGATTTGTAAAAATTTGTTGAGGCAAGGAATACTAATGCCTGATTGTGTCCTCCAAGCAAGAAGGGTGGTGGAGCTTCTTTCTACAATCTTTCAGAATGAGACACTATCTAGTAGAGATTTGTTGATGAGGTTCAAACTTTTAGGTAGAGATAATGAATATAGGATCAAAACTAATCCAAATGTGTTTTTTAATTTAGCACCATTGTTAGTAACCGTTGGAAGACGAAAATGTTCTTGTAAAACTCATGAAAATATTTTCGATAAAATATTTAAATAAATTTTTAATTTGTTTCAATATTAAAAATATCAAATACAAAATTTAATCTAAATAATATTTTGTACTATGCATAATGTGCATGATATTTTATATTTGAAACTTTTTAGTTAAGTATTTTTTATAATATAAAATAATTCCAGTTTTATAAATGAACAAAATAAACTAGTTCATAAAAATTTAATAAACTATAATAAAATAGTTTAAATATTATTAAATTTTTTTCATAGAGTATTTCAAATATATGTAATTTTAAATAATAGAAATTGTATCTTCAATTTTTTAAATTTAAATTTTATTTAACAGTTTGTGATTTTTTAAAAAGATAAATTATATATTACCAGTTAAAAATACTATAAAATATATAATATTTTCTAATAAAATTCATTGAAAGACTATGAAAGTAGTATTAAAATTCATAAATACTATGCTAATGTTTAAATCACTCTTTTATATTAAAAACTCTAGAAAGTTATTAAAATTTTCTCATTTCAAAATTCTAATAAAATAAAGAATTCGATAAAAAATTTGCATTCATTTAATTTAATAC
>JAOXNR010048377.1:5340-18297 GCA_028571225.1 Parsonsia alboflavescens | reverse complement strand
GTTACTGTTCACCGCATTTACTGTTCATTTGAACTAAAAGTTGCAATTTTCTTGAGTTCCTATTATTAGATTTTCTTGCAGAATTCCTTAATAATGAACCCGCCAAGTCCATCAGTATCATCAACCCAGTTGTAGGCCCAAAGAAGGAAGTTACATGGAGGATGTGGGTGGAATTCACCACATTCAACAAGTATTGCCAGAAGGACTCCTACCCCCTTCCTAGCATAGACCAAATGGTGGACTCAATAGAAGGATATCAGTGGCTATGCTTTCTAGATGATTACAATGGGTACTATCAGATCCCTATGGCCATTGAGGACATGGAGAAGACCTTCTTCATTACAAAGGATGGGACCTATTGCTACACCAAAATGCCTTTTGGTCTGAAAAACATAGGAGCCCTATTCCAACTAGCAATCCACAAAGTTTTCAAGACATAGTGATGACATAATGTTCAAGTCCAAGATCTCAGAAGATTTGACATAAAGGAAACTTTTCAGACCCTGAAAGCTGCTCACATGAAGCTTAACTCGGACAAATGCACCTTTGGGGTTTCATCAGCAAAATTCCTTGGTTGCATGATCTCAGAGAGAGGCATTAATACTAGCTCAGACAAGATCTAAGCCAGGCTAGATATGGAACCTCCAAAAGGTACAGAGCTTGGTAGAAAAGATGGCGCCACCAGGGCTCTTCAATAGCAAAAGGGCAAACAAAATAGCAAAATCCGCAACTAGCAGCCCCACACAACTCGAGACTTCTAATGGGAGAGATAAACACCATCGAAAGGAGGTCCAAGTGTGCTCAAGGGTTGAATTCAGAACTCCTGACAGTGTCACTCTAGATTGGCGCCTTCCTGGTGTGAAAAATTGTGGTGGACATGGGGAGGGTTGTTAATGTCAAAGTTTTCAATCAGATTGGAATTGACAGCAGCTCGCTGACCAAGTCAAACACAGCTCTGTCCAGTTTCAACTGTAGCACAACTTAGGTGGATGGAATCCTATGAATCCCAACCACGGTCCCTACGGATGATCAGGAAATCCCTGAGATGATGGACTGGATGGTCGTAGATGCCCTGGACCTTGCAATGCCAGCCTTGGTTGAAGGGGGGTCGTAGACCTGAGAGCAGAATTCTCCCTGCTCAATTACAACATGAGAATCCTAGTCGAAGACACTTGGATCATCCTCGAAGGAGATAGACAAGCTGCTTCAGAATGTTAACTAGTTGACGGTAACGAAGAAAGGTCACCAGAGGTCGTGCAAGAGGAATACATTGACCTCCTAAAGGAGGATTACCACCTTCGGATCCAAGCTTCCAACAAAGGAGAGTAAGTCTTCTTGAACCCCAAATTCCCTAAGAAAGGGGTCAAGTTCGGAGAACTCTTACCTCCAAAAATCAAAGGGAAACTAGTAGGCTCCTTTGAAGAAAACTTGCAGTTCTTCACCTCGTAGCCCAACAACCTTGAAGGGGTCAACCGAACAATTGCTGAACACTGGGTCGGGCTCAAGCCATTGGTGAAACCGGCGAAACAAAAGAAGAGGACCTTCGCCCCCGAGCACAATGAGGTCATAGCCCTAGAAATCAAAGCTCTTCTTGACCCTGGAATTTTGAAAGAAGTGGTATACTTCGAATGGATGGCCAATTGATGCAGAGCAAGTCGACGAGCATGATCAAGATTATTTAATAATTTTATTTCCTTAATTAGATAGAATTTTATTTAGAAACTTGTATATTTTTTTATTGTTTTCTTCCCGATTTTTATTTCCTAGTCTGATTAGGAATCAGGAACTTAGCTATTAGTAATTTTCTTGGTTTCTATATCTTAGTCTAATTAGGGACATAGAATTTCTAGTATTATAAATAAGGATGAATGCCTAAGAGCTGGGGAGGAGTTGAATCAATTATCAATAATATTTCAGAGTTTATCTCTTTTTCCTTGTGATCGCAAGGTGTGGTTCTTTATTTCTTCATCCTTTAACTACTTTAGATTGAAGTTTGTTTAGAAAAGAAGAACACAATTTTCGTTGTCTAGAGTGTTGGCAAGTTCAGAAGTTAGATTATTGAAAAGTCTCAAATTTTGACGGATTATCTAGAGTTTGAGTACTGTTAATCGGCACTGTTCACTGATTACTGTTTTGGCACTGTTCATCGGTTACTATTCATCCGAACTAAAATTTGCAATTTGCTTGAGTTCCTATGATTAGATTTTCTTGCAGAATTCCTTAACCCTCAACCCGCCACATCCATCTGCGTCACCAACCCAGTTGTATACCCAAAGAAGGAAGTTACATTGAGGATGTGCGTGGAATTCACCACACTCAACAAGTATTGCAAGAAGGACTTCTACCCCCTTCGAAGCATAGACCAGATGGTGGACTCAATAGAAGGATACTAGTGGCTACGCTTTCTAGATGATTGCAAGAGGTACCATCAGATCCCTATGGCCATTGAGGACATGGAGAAGACCTCCTTCATTTCAAAGGTTGGGACCTATTGCTACACCAAAATGCCCTTTGGTTTGAAAAACGTAGGAACCGAATTCCAAAGGGCAATGCACGAAGTTTTCAAGACATAGTGACGACATAATGTTCTAGTCCAAGACCTCAGAAGATTTTATCGAGGACAACAAGGAAACTTTTCAGACCCTGAAAGCTGGTCACATGCAGCTTAACTTGGAGAAATGCACCTTTGGAGTTTCATTAGCCAAATTCCTTGGTTTCATGATCTCAGAGAGAGGCATTGATGCTAGCCCAGACAAGATCAAAGCCCTACTAGATATGGAACCTCCCAGGAATCTCAAAGAGGTACAGAGCTTGGTAGGAAAGATGGCTGCACTAGGGCATTTCAATAGCAAAATGATAAACAAAATAGCAAAATCAGCCACGAGTAGCACCACACAACCCTGGACTTCTAGTTGGAGAGATAAAGGCCATCGAAAGGAGGTCCAATTGAGCTCAAGGGTTGAATTTAGAACTCCTGACACTGTCACTCTAGATTGGCGACTTCCTGGTGAGAAAAATTATGGTGGACACCGGGAGGGCTATATATGGTCATGCTTTCGATCAGATTTTAATAGACAGCATCTTGCTAACAAAGTCAAACACAGCTCTATCCAGTTTCAACGGTAGCATAACTTATGTTGATGGAATCCTATGGGCCCCAACCACTGTCCGTGCGGATGACCAGGAAATCACCGAGACGATGGACTAGATGGTCATACATGCCCTGGACCTTACAATGCCATCTTTGGCTAAAGGGGGTCATAGACCTAAGAGCAGAATTCTCCCTGCTTAATTACAACATGAGAATCTTGGTCGGAGGCACTTGGATCATCCGTGACGGAGATAGACAAGCTGCTATAGAATGTTACCTAGTTGAGGGTAACAAAGAAAGGTCACCAGAGGTCATGCAGCAGGAATGCATTGACCTACTAGAAGAGGATTACCACCATCGGATCCAAGGTTCTAGCAAAGGAGAGTAAGTCTTCCTCAACCCTAAATTCCCTAAGAAAGGGATCAAGCTCAGAGAGCTCTCACCTCCAGAAATCAAAGGGAAACTACTAGGCACCTTTGAAGAAAACTCTAAGTTCTTCGCCTTGTAGCCTAACAACCTTGAAGGGGTCGACCGAACAATTGCTGAACACCGGGTCGGGCTCAAGCCATTGGTTAAACTGGCGAAACAAAAGAAGAGGACCTTCGCCCCCGAGCATAATGAGGTCATAGCCCGAGAAATCAAAACTCTTCTTGACCTTGGAATTCCGAAAGAAATGGTATACCTCGAATGGATGGCCAACTGATGCAGTGCAAGTAGACGAGCATGATCAAGGTTATTTAATAATTTTATTTCCTTAATTAGATAGAATTTTATTTAGAAACCTGTTTTATTCTTTTATTGTTTTCTTCCTGATTTTTATTTCCTAGTCTGATTAGGAATCCAGAACTTAGTTATTAGTAATTTACTTGGTTTCTACTTCCTACTTTGATTAAGAACATAGAACTTATAGTATTATAAATAAGGATGAATGCCTAAGAGCTAGGGAGGAGTTGAATCCATTATCAATAATATTTCATAGTTTATCTCCTTTTCCTTGTGATCACATGGTGTTGTTCTTTCTTTCTTCATCCTTTAACTACTTTAGATTGAAGTTTGTTTAGAGGAGAAGAACTCAATTTTCGTTGTCTAGACCTTTGGCAAGTTCAGAAGTTAGATTATTGAAAAGTCTCAATTTTTGACGGATTATCCAGAGTTTGATTACTATTCATCGACATTCTTCACTGATTACTATTCTGGCACTGTTCATCGGTTACTGTTCACCGCATTTACTGTTCATTTGAACTAAAAGTTGCAATTTTCTTGAGTTCCTATTATTAGATTTTCTTACATAATTCCTTAATCCTCAACCTGCCACATCCATCTGCGTCACCAACCCAGTTGTAGACCCAAAGAAGGATGTTACATGGAGGATGTGTGTGGAATTCACCACATTCAACAAGTATTGCTAGAACTACTCCTACCCCCTTCATAGCATACGCCAGATGGTGGACTCAATAGAAGGATGCCAGTGGCTATGCTTTCTAGATGATTACAAGGGGTACCATCAGATCCCTATGGCCATTGAGGACATGGAGAAGACCTGCTTCATAACAAAGGTTGGGACCCATTGCTACACCAAAATACCCTTTGGTCTAAAAGACGTAGGTGCCGAATTCCAACGGGCAGTGCTCAAAGTTTTTAAGACATAGTGAGGACATAATGTTCAAGTCCAAGACCTCAGAAGATTTTATCGAGGACATCAAGGAAACTTTTCAGACCCTGAAAGCTGCTCACAAGAAGCTTAACTCGGAGAAATGCACCTTTGCAGTTTCATCAACCAAATTCCTCAGTTTCATGATCTCAGAGAGAGGTGTTAATTCCAGCCTAGACATGATCTAAGCCCTACCAGATATGGAACCTCTCAGGAACCTCAAAGAGGTACAGAGGTTGGTAGGAAAGATGGCGACACCAGGGAGCTTCATTAGGAAAATGGCAAAGAAAGGTGAGAAACTCTATGACGCCATAAAGAGGCGAAAGTGCTTCTAGTGAACCAAGGATTGCCAGGCAGCATTTGTCAAGCTATAGGAGTTGCTTGGAAAGCCCACGCAGATCGTCTCTCCGAGGTTAGGAGAAGAAATTAGGAAGGGATAACAGGAGTAAAATTCCCAGAGAGCAAATTCCTAATGTATGGGATATGGTATCTACTCTTGACTACTTCCTAATTTAGCAAAATCTCGGAGAGTAAAATTCAGAAGTAGATACATTGTCCAAAGTATTCCAGGTGGCAGTTGGAATGAATGCTGAGTTGCTCATGGAACTGTTGCACTCTCCCAGCATAGCTCAAGAGGAGGGTTTGGTCATTGAGGATCAGGTAGATTGGACGTATCCAATCTACAGATTAGTTAAGCATGGTGACCTCCCTCAAGACAAAAAAGAAGCTCGCCAAGTGTGGAGATGGGTACCTTGCTACGTCCTAATAGGAGATGGTGAGGTATACAGAAGGTCATACACTTGGCCCTTCCTCAAATGCGTAAGCAAGGGAGAAACGATATGTCATTGAAGAGGTACACAACAAAATATATGGATCACAAATAGGAGCTAAAACCACTGCCAAGAAAATCCCAAGGATAGGATATTATTTGCCTTCAATGGTTTCAGACATTGTGGATTAAATACAAAACTATGTGAGCTGCTAATTACATTTTAAAAAATCACACCTACCACCCACTAAGTACTAGTCGATCAACACATCAATGCCTTTCGATATATGGGGCATTGATATCTTGGGGCCATGCCCAAAAGGAGTGCGGGGGGTGTAAAGTTCCTCATAGTCGCTGTGGAGTATTTCACTCGATAGGTTGAAGCAGAACCTGTGGTAGTAATTTCATCACTAAAGGTCTAGTCATTAGTATGGAGGATCATTGTTTGTAGATTTGGCATCCCTCGAGCTATCATATCTGACAATGGGCCACAATTCATTAGTGACCCATTCAAGACCTTCTGTGAAAATCTCAACATTGAACAGAGGCTGACCTCTGTAGCTCATCCCCAAGCTAATGGCTTGGCTGAGGTCACAAACAGGAGCATTCAGGAATTAATCAAGAAGAGACTCACCGAGCCCGAGAAAGAAGGTCGAAAGACTGACTGGCCAGATGAAATCCCAAGTATATACTATGGGCATATAGAACCACACCATGAAAGGCTACTGGAGAAACACCATTTAGTTTGTGCTTTGGAGCAGAGGCAGTAATGCCAATTCAGGTTGGAACGATGTCTCTAAGGCTGACTGAATATAATTCAGTGCTAAACAAAGGAGAGAAGTGTAGACCTAGACCTCCTCGAAGACATGTAACAAATTTTTTCAACAAAAGAGTAAAAGAAAGACATTTCATAGTTGGAGAAATGGTCCTCAAGAGTTCAGATGTTGGCAAACAAGGGCAACTGATCAAGCTGCAAGAAAGTTGGGAAGGACCCTACATAATCTAAGAGGTACACAAAGGAGGAAGCTACAAGCCTGGTGACCTTAAGGGAAGGCAACTCCTAAGGCCTTGGAATATTTGTCATCTAAAGAAGTTCTACACCTAAAAGTCATCTAAGATAATTCGGACCTCACTAGACTATCAATTGGGCTCAGGCAAACCAGTCAAAAGGATCTTGCCAAGCTCGGCAAGGACCTTAACAACTTAGATTCAACAAAGCACAGATTAAAACTAAGTTTTTAAGGCTTATGTGGATATTATGCCTATGTCCTTTGCTATTGTGCTAAAACAAGTTCAAATATATTACGCAATTGCTGTGAAGTTGTAAATATTAAGCAAGTATGAAGCTCAAAGCATAAGCAAAAAGAATGAAGCACTTGTATAAAAGAAAGAAAAAAAAAAGACAAATTCTACAAACAGACCTCTGTAGAATATCTAATGTACTTGCAAAAAATAAAGAGTTGAAAGTCCTAAACTGGAGGAAGCCCGGGACTATTTTCCGGAATGTTGCACAAAGGGCACATGATCCTCATCTTCGTCTTCTCCGGTTGGGATGAAGCTGCTCGGAGTTGCCACAGGGTTGTTCGGAGGGGCTGCATTTGAAGTTTCTGTTAGATAAGCCAACAACAAGATTAGATAAAGTATCTCAGGGAGCAAGTAGGAAAATTGGGAAAAGGTCAAGTAGCTTCCTCAAAATAATCATTCACAAGCCAAGGAAACATCTTGTCAAAAGCATGTGTGCCCAAGAATGAAGGAATACCTTCAGGGGACACCATAACTAAATAGGTGATATCCAGATCACCTAGAGCTCGAGGATAGCCTTATCAAGTGCTTTCCCCTTCTGTGATGGGCCTTCATCAGCCTTAACAGAAACGATCTCTTTATGGGAAGCTTGTTTTGACTTTCATGGTGCCAAGGAAGAGTTGTAGCCAACTTCGAGTGATAGAGGCTGGAGTCAAGTTCAGGGTTGGTCTTCAGCCCTAGGTTGAGCCTCTTGAGGTCATCCACCACTTCGGCATACAGGGAGTGCAATTAAGGTTCAAGCAAAGATTGTACATATTCCTGGAAGGTAGGACTTTCTCGAGCTTTTCAAGTGCCAGGCTACCTTCCTCATTGCAGATCCCCCTTAATTCCTCCGACCTAGCCTCCAACACTTTGATGTGCTCCTCTTGCTCGGTTGCCCTCTTCTCAGCCGTGTCCAGAACCTTGGAGATGGCATCATTAGCAGCCTTAGCTTCTGCAATATCCCTCTAGCATGTGACGTTGCTTAGCGTGCTCAACCGAGGCCTTGGACAATTCAGCAGAGGCAGTGAGCTCAGCAACCTCTTTCTCCAAACAGACTTTAGCATCCTGAAGCTTAGAAATCGAGGCAAACACCCAATCCTTGCTAGCCCTTTCCGCTTGCCTCCTCGACCGTTCACGACAGATAACATTACCTTGCAAAATGAAAAGAAAATGGGTTATTACCATACCCAAGGTAGAAGAAAGCCAAACGTAGGCTTTCAAAAAGTTGCGACTGCTTGCCCTAGTGAGCAAGGAAGCACCAAACCTATAAAGCTCCTCGTTTGTTAGTTGTTGGCAAATTTCCCGATGAACTAATGGAGTGCATTCCATAAAAAAGGATTGAGGGTGGGGCCATTGCAACAAAGAGTCTCATGCCTCCATGGTGAGATCTGGGACCTACATCGTAGCTGCCTCAGTGGTGCGAGAAGCCAAGGTAGCACCTCCAAGCCTGTTAAAGGTCTCATCGACTTCCTCCATGGTGCATCCCGAGATTGCTGGTTGAGACTCCGAAGTCACCAAGGCTTTTCCCTTCCCAAAAGGGCTAGGAGCAATCTTCTTTGCAGGTTGGGAAGAGCGGGAAGATGAGGGGTCGATATCTTAATGGGCCTATCGAAGTGCCAAATCCAAGCAGTAGTAGAATCCCGTTTGGAGGCCCCTCGAGTCCTATTAGCCACCGCAGAACTTCCCCTACCTCAAGGAATAGGAATACTGATAGTAGGGGCACGAGTATTGGAGGCGCCAGTAGGGCTCCGACCTCTACCTTCAGGGGCTCGAGAAGATCCAAAAGCACGAAGCCATTCTGATGCCTTCATTACTGCAAGAAACAAGAAGGAAATTTGTTAAAGCCAGGACAACGAGAGCCAAAATTCAGAAAACGCAGGGAAATTTCCTACGAAAAGAAAATATCCCAACAGTT
The DNA here is from genome assembly GCA_028571225.1 of Parsonsia alboflavescens. Classification (NCBI taxonomy): domain Eukaryota; kingdom Viridiplantae; phylum Streptophyta; class Magnoliopsida; order Gentianales; family Apocynaceae; genus Parsonsia; species Parsonsia alboflavescens. The sequence continues at coordinate 9,587 of JAOXNR010048377.1, read as the reverse complement.
TTCCTGAGGGAGGAAAGGTTGCTCTCTACCGGTTCTCCTAACCTAGTAGAGCGAAGGAATTCCTCAGGCTAAACTAGGGCAGTGAACCTAAACTTAGGTTTGCCAGAACTGACTGGATCCAGAAAGAAGTCACTATTCTCGGCTTGATCAACGGATAGGTTAGGAAGTTTATTGAAGAATAAACGGTTCAAGTTCCAATCTTGGTAAGCCTCGGATGCAAACAAAGAAGAAAGAAGATTTCCACTCCCCTATAGAAGATTGGAAAGGACCAACTAGCTTGTGCCAAGGAGAAAATTGAAGGTTCCCCTTAGCATCTTTGGACGCTGAAGAGACCCCCAACCTATGAAAACATCTGAAAAGATCTAAAGAGATTGGAACTCGATAAAGATGACAAGTCACGATGAATGTAACCACTATGCGAAGAGAGTGGGGTATAAGCTAGGCTTGGGAAGAGTGCCAAAAGAAGGCAAGGTGAAAAAACAAAGGATGAATATGAGGTAGGAGAACCCCTTCCCTGAGGCCAGAAGGATAAAGTACTATGTGTCCATCATGCTTACTATAGGCACGCATATGCTCTTATACAACAACAATTTTGTCCTTCCCTAGTCCCAACTCACCACAGAGCTCAAAAACAAGACCGGGATTCAAGGAATGAGGTAAAGAATATGCCTCTATTTCAGAGAACTCAAAAGTTTCAGCTTTTACCAAGGGAGCTCTAGTCAACATCGAAGGAAAGTAAAAAACCCCGTTTTCCAAATAGACCGAGGAAGAAGAACGTGCTGTCTCTCCAGTTTGGAAGGAAGGGTTACTAGATACAGATGACGGAGAGGTGGACGCATTCGTCATATCAAAAAGAGGGGGAAAATAAAAAAGATGCCACAATTTTTTCAGAAGAGAAAGAAAACTCACTTAGTGAAGTCTTCGAGAAGGAAAGACAATTTGGGGAAAGCTGAATACCTGGAGGAGGAGGAGAAAGCCCTAAGTTGAAAGCTCTGTAAAACCCTTGGATGATAAATGGAGGTTTAAGTAAATCCCAAATTTGAAGGTATTAAAGTTATATTGAATAAGGAAACCTTGGATTTATTGAAGTGGGTCAATCTCCAAAATATGGAGCTGGTTATCAGTTTAGAAGCTTCCTCCTAAAATAGAAGAGGACCATTTCTTCAAGTCTGAAATTGGTCAGATACTACTAAAAATAAAGTCGAGCAACTTTCCAGCTCAGACCGCCCAACAATTTTCCAAAACTAAGAGAAAGCATCTTTTCTCAAAAATTGCTGTTATGAGAAAATAGCACTACTTTTCAGAAAGCCACGACCTCAAGATGGTAAATCTCAATATCTAATGCTCAGCCTCATGAGCAGTTGTCAAAAGAAAAAAAAAAGGGAAAAAACAGTTCAATCTTTCAAGGGTCGCATCCTATAAATTGCAGCTCATAATGACGAAAGGATTGCCACACAGCTTGAAGATGGTAACTCTGAATACCTAAAAGTTAGGCCCCCAACCTCTAGATGGCAATCTTTAATGCCTGAAGGTTAGACTCGTGAATTGGAGATGGTAATTCTTAATACCTGAAGGTCAGATTGGTGAGTCTTGAGGTATGAGTGGGCAGGGACCTCCTAACATCGACCTCCCGGGTTACGGACCTACAGGTCACCAACCTCCAGATGAGCACAGCAGAGGCCTCACCAGACCACGACCTACGACCTCATGAGCCCCAACCTTGCTCAGGCAACTTCCATACCGCAACCAAGTGTATGCAACTCCGCTTGAGGCCAAAAAATAATTAGTCAGCTTGTAGCTCTCAACCAGAGACATGAATGGAAAGGTACCCCCAAAGCTACTCGTTATAAGGAATCTGCTGACCCATTAACTGCTATCACTTGAAGATGGTAATTGAGGCACCAACGACCTTAAAGCTCGTTAGGCCTAAAGTGGGTAATGATGGGTAAGACTGGTTTGACTCGGATAAGTCAACATGAACGGACTGGACCCGGACGAAAGTTATCCCAAATGGGCCATGCTTTCAATACCTGAAAGTCAGACTTACTAAGTCAACGAGGAAAGGTAGGCAGCGATTTACTACCACCGACTTCCTAAATGACCTTGAGAAAGGTACAACCAGAACTCGAACCACGACCTGGTAACTCCCAGCTCCTCTCATAAATCTTCCATGCCACAACCAAGGGCATGCGACTCCTAATCACTTCCACGAGCCAAGGACTACTCGGCGCGACCTCACCAGAAGAGATGTTCGAGACACTCAACATCCACGGAGAGGTCGCAAAGTTGGTCTGATGGTTGGTTAGCGAGGTTGTGGCTCTCAAGCAGAGACGTGAATTGTGAGATCTCTCGTCCCAGGGAAACTCCATGATTCTAAGAGCAATTGGCGGGATTCAATAGAATCCCACAGTTATCCTAACTATCTACAATTATATAATGCAGGGTGGCAATTCAGGAGGTAACAGACTTTCTCTTTTTTCACTACTTAACCAAAACACACTATAGAGGAGGGAAGTAAGGCACTCTTAATACGGGAATAGTCTTTTACCTTCAATTATCTCTCTCAATACTGACTTAGGCATCGGAGCTCTTCCCTGGGCAACAGCCCCCTCTGGTGACCATTTCTCTCATTTTCTTAGGCTGTAGACGGCACGAGCTCTATCGGGATTTGTGGGGTGACCCGGAGTCCCTTTTTGACTCCATGTTTGATCGAAATCATCCAACAGAGAAAACACACAATAATGCAAAAGGCATGTGATACAATTAAAAAAAGGGCTTAACTAACAATGTAGCCATTAAAAAATTTTGATGACGTGGAAAGTCATGTGATATTATCACTGCAGATTAATTACATTTATAACCATTATTTAATCGGATCACAATAAAATGACTTAATTTAATGAAAATGCAAAGTATAATGACTAAATTGTTCAAAAATGCAAAGTATAATGATTAAATTGACTGATTTCATACTTCAATGACAAACTGGAAAAAAGTGACAATTTCAATGGTCACATTCTTAATTATGCAATAATCAAAGACACCAAAATCATTTGATTATTCATTTCTCATACTTGATCGATAGAAATATAGCCTGCAACCTCAAACCAAAATCATCCAATATAGAAAGAATACAAAACTATATATACACATATATATATATATAGAGAGAGAGAGAGAGAATGGGAACAAGAGCTCAAATTATATTGGGCTAATGTTAAATGTTTAATGGTCAATTATGTTTAGAAAAGGTAAAATAAATTTGATCAAGTACCCTAAGCGTTGCTAAAGTGGCTTCCTTGAAAAATTTGACAACCTTATATCTTACAGCATACTGTGAGAGCTTAGATTTGCTTCAAGAAACTGGAAATCAGGATAAACTAAAGAGGTATGCTGTGGTAATATGTGAGACACTCATTTTTTTATCTGGGAGATATAAGGAGAATTTGGTTGAAGATTTTGACAAATCTGTCATTTTTTGCTTCACTAAATTTCCTTTGACAAATCTCGGTCAAGTGCTTTTCGACAATGCACAAACTCTAAAATTGGAAATGTTTAGTTCAACAGAGACAATAAAGAGATTGGCAACACATGGATATAGAAATGTGGAAAGGTTAGCGGTTCATGAACAAGAAATAAAGTTTCTTTTTTGATGCAAACACTTAGGATCTTCTTGACACTGGTTTTCTTCCTAGCTTGACAACATTGGTTCTTTGGATAAATGAGCACTTGGAAGAGATCTGTCATGGACAACCACCTAATGGATCATTTTCTAATCTCACATCAATACACATAGTCAAATGTCATCGTTTAGGAAACTTGTTTTCTTTTTCTGTTGCGGTAATGCTATCGAACTTGAAATTCCTTGAAATACGGTACTGTGACAACATGAAAGTGATATTCTTCGAAGACAATAGACAGTGTGGGAACAATCTGGCAATCATATTTCCCAAATTGTCTAAGATGGAGCTCTGTTATGTAAAACATTTGAGCGCCATCCACAAGGCCAGTGAAGATGTTGCCATTGAATTTCCTCAATTGTACCAACTTGGGATTGTTAATTGTTCAATGTTCAAAAGCTTTTGCACCCGAAAAGGAAGCAACCTCTAGAAAGGTGATCAACGCCAATCTACTTTTGATCATCAGGTATGTTTAGTCTTCAGATCCTTTCAAACTTAATTAGATACCTATGCATTATTGTAAGTTAGCTAAATATACATAGTGTTTTCCCTTCTTTTTGTAGGTTA
>JAOXNR010048366.1:0-18298 GCA_028571225.1 Parsonsia alboflavescens | reverse complement strand
GAGAGAGAGAGAGAGAGAGAGAGAGAGAGAGAGAACTTCTATAAGGTGCAAAGCGGCACATACATTTGGTGTGTGACAAAGACGGAAAAATTTGCCATCATCCAATTCAAACACAGTTCTCATCCATTTCGTTGCGCAAAAGAAGCAGTAGCCATTTTTTGGGGAGAGAAGCTAAAGCCACCTCTGTCTTAGACTCCATTTCCTTGAGCAATCTCAGTTCCATCTACATTTCCTCAAGCTCCGCTTCCAGCTACTTCAGGCTCTCCATCAACAGATCCTCTAGCAACAACAACTGCTGTTCACTACAGTATTCTTCATCGATTTCAAACGATTTCTAAACTAGGCTTGTGAAGGATTTCCACAATGTGCTAGTAATTTCCTGGGATTTTTGTGGGCTTGGGGAATTGTGTAGTAGGAGCAAATTGGGGTTTCTTTATGTGGAAATGCAAATCGTTTTGGGGCATGGTCCATACATAACTTTTTTATTCTTTCTCTACGTAAAGGGTACTTACCCCAAACTCAATTCTTCACTCCCAAACTCTTGCCCACATAGTCCATAGGGGAATAGTGGAGATTATTAAGGTGATCCAAGAGATTATCTGCAAGTTAATAAGCTCCTAATTAAAATCGAGATATTGAGTCTCGTAATTTTTCTTTCCATTTTTTATAAGAAATTCAATAATTTTATAAAATAAAGATAGCGGATCTTACAAATTAACTATGAGAAAAAATGAAGAATTTTATTTTCAGTAAATAAGAATAAAAAGATTAGGTGATGTGTCATTTATATATATAGAGAGAGAGAGAGAACTTCTATAAGGAGCAACTTCACACAGACATTTGGTGTGTGACCATGACAGAATGACAGAAAAATTTTCTATCGACCAATTCAAATACAGTTCTCATCCATTCCGTTCCGTGAAAGAAGCAGTAGCCATTTTGGGGGAGAGAATCTAAAGCCACCTCTGTTTGGGACTCCCTTTCCTAGAGCAATCTCAGTTCCATCTTCATTTCCTTGAGCTCTGCTTCCAGCTTCTTCAGGCTTTCCACCAACAAATCCATCGACGGTGGTGACTACTATTCACTGCAATATTCTTCATCAATTTTTGAAGTGGGCTTGTGAAGGATTTCCACGATATGCTAGTAATTTCTTGGGATTTTTGTGGGCTTGGGGAAGGCATGTAATAGGAGCAAACTGGGGTTTCTTTCTGTGGAAATGCAAAGTGTTTTGGGGCATAGATATCTCCGGCCAAGAATCTCTCCCCAAAAATGGCTACTACTTCTTTCATGGAACGGAATGGATGACGACAAATTTTTCCGTCATTGTCGCACACCAGATGTCTGTGCAATGTCACACCTTATAGAAGTTCTCTCTCTCTCTCTCTCTCTATATATATATATATATATATATATATATATATTTATTTATTTATTTATATATACGGATTTGCTAAGGTGCGCTCTGGAGCGCGCATTAATGCACTCTCCAACCGTTACCGTAACGGAATTTTTGCTCTGCTTGGTTGGCTGCATGAGCACTGTAGCAAAAATTTCATTACGGTAACGGTTGGAGCGCGCCTTAGCAAAACCGTATAAATATATATATATATTTATTTATTTATTTATATATAAAGAGTCTTAATGTGAGACATTGTCAACTCATAGAAAACTATAATTTGGAGCATTTAGTTGAGTTTGCTTTTACTTCCAAGTTGTTTTTCCAATGTTATTTTTGTATTAAGTAGAAATTTGAGATTTCTTCTTCTTTTTTCTATGAGTATTATGCTAGAATTTTGAGTTCGAAACATGATTATTATTTTATTGAAAAATTTGAAATTAGTTATTTAATTACTTTTTTTAACAGTATATGTGTTTTTAAAAATATAAATTGATAAGGGCAAGAATATTAATCCAATTATTTTATATATAAATAAATAATAATAATAATAACATCTAAATGGTCTTATAAGCCTTAAAAGCATTGGGCTGGATCTTCATATTGTAGGTTTGGGCTAGATTTAATAAAAACCTTTTTTAACAACATCTGTTCAAGTTTCTTCCCGAACCAACACTAAATCAACTTGACCTGTATCAAATTTTATAAATGTAAGTCTTGAACAACAATTCCAATGACTCAATTGTTTTGTTCAATTATATCCATATATCAAACTATTAGTATTAAGAAAATTTTAAACTCCCAATTTATACAAATAAAAGATTGATAATATTACTTTCTTAAGAGACTAGTTCATTTGTAAATTACACACTCTTTGATAATATTATTCCCACTAACAATATATAATAAATAGGGATACTATTAAAAAAATTTTATTTAATATTTGTTGAAAATATGGATTTATTTTTAAATAAAAATCTCCTTTTAAAAGGTTGTATCCATCTTGAAATAGAGAGAATTCCTAATAAAAACTGTATTAATATACAGCAAGTCAGCGTCAAACTTATGATATGTACATTAATTAATTAAACTTAATTTTCCATGGGTTCATTAATGCAAAAAATAAAATAAAATAAATCTAAATAAAGAGGAAGAAGCAGAAGAAAAAAAATGTCATACATAAACCCATACGTTTAACAAAAAACAAGTATAATCATACTTTCGATTAGAAAAAACAAAAAAAAAAAGGTCGACATGCTGAGTAATCACCCAGTTGGATTCCAGAATGTAAGCAAAAGCTTTACAGAATATAAAGTTTAAAGTTTAAACCCTAATTATTTTCTTTTCAATCAATCATTTTCAAAATAAATAAAATAAAATAACACCCTAACCCTCCTTATAAGTTAGATATATCCATTGGAGAATTTAATCATATCTATATCTTCGAAATTTGGGTTAATCCAATGGTGATGGAGTCCCCGGCGACTGATGGCATGCCATACAAGCTACCACCTGCGCCCACTGCTTCAGCCTTGTCTTCAACACATCAGATTCCTCTCCTGTAATACAAAATTAATTTCATGATTTTAATTAGGTCAATAATACAAAATAATAAACGATAATTAAAGTTGAATGCGGAGTTTTGAAATTTTAATTACCTGGACCAACGAAGAAAGAAGAAGAACGAGGGGTTTCGGACCCTTCTGAATTGGTGTCGGAGCTCGCGGCTGTCATGGAAGAAGACCGGGACAAGCTGCTATTATTAGAATACTGTCTATTAACGGCATTGTAAAATTCAAGTACAGGGAAAGCACCGGTCAGTTTTGGATCCGAAACCGTAGAATCAAACCCGAAACCTAGCTCAAAACAAGCTCGGAGTTCATCCAAATCATCGTCGGAGAGGCAGAGGCTCCGACTCCGATTAAAACTTTTCTTCCTCCTCAGCCATGCCGCCTCCCTATGAGAGTCCGGTGACCAGGTATTTTGCTTGCGGAGACTGCGTTGGACCGTCGGCTTGGTTTCCGAAGACATGGCTGCTGCAGGAGGACAAAATAATTGAAGCACTGTTTGTCTGCGGAACTTGGTGATGAAAAATAGAGCCGCGGGAACGTTGAGAGAATTTAAATGGAGGAGAGATTTTAAAGGATTTAATTTAATTTAATAATGCTGGACAGATTTGTAAGTTGAAGGTTCTGTAAATAAGATAAGTACAGATATGGGAATATTCTAAACACATTGAACTTAGACCATAAAATAAAGGCTGCGGAGCTATTAATCGACGGATTTCTTTATTCACCCCAATTTGGATTTCCTAATAAACTTTGATAAAATATTACATATATCTTTCAATATATTATTTATAAAATATATCCTTTTTGGTGGATGTAATATAAAATAATATATATATATATATATATTTATATATATATATTATATACATATATATTTGTTAAACCTATTAAAGACTTTACATTAAAAATTATCTAGTATGAGTATTTTTTTAAAAAACCGTAATTATATACTCTCTCAATTTAATATTTGTGTCAATCATTTTGACTAATATTTCCTCAATCGCTATTTATAACTTATTTTAGCTACTTTGCTTATCTCTATTTTATAAGCCATTGTTTTAATTTATTAAGTATTTTATTGGTTTTTTTATCATATTATCCATGTCTCTATTGCTTTTTTCTACTCATTATTGTCAGATTAATTATAATCAGAAATAGAGGCATTTAAAAAATATATATTATATTAATTTTGATAAGATAACGACTAATGATTTATAAATAGTGATGGAAGAAGTAATTGATAAAATTTTCAACACTATTACCGCTCATATATATTTTTAAAATTAATTTAAACACTTCAATTAATTACAGCTTGGAATATTTTTTCAAGACTAATTGTATATCTCCTTGGATTTTAATGTATACAAGACTAAGTAATTAATATAAGTGTTAAAATGAATGAAGTCAAAATGACACATTTAATTTTGGATTGAATGAGTATATATTACATATTTTGAAATTAAGAGAAACAAATGTGAATGATAAAGGATAATTTTTAACATAAACCATAAAAAATGACTTTTTATTTTTAAAAAATATAAAGATAAGAAAAAAAGTTAAGGATTTCTTTTTTTTTCCCGTAATTATAGAATGACGAGCAGACATCTCCACTTGTCTATATGGAGATATGACATCGTTCAAATAAAATATATGATTCTTTCGTGCAAGTGTTAATGAATAAATCATAAGTTACCAAATATAGTGTTCCAAATTAACAGGTTTTGATTGACAGGTCATAACAACTCCTAATATGTATGTGAATTTTAACTTAAGCAATTTTTATTTATTTAATAATTAATGAAAGGTTATATTTATTAAATATAAATAGTCTTGTCTCACTCTAATAATTATGAAATATTGCATCCACTGGTCATAAATAAAAAACTTTTTCATTAATATCAAGATTTTCTATAAAATTGCGTGGCATACTTCAAATTGAAATAATTAAAAATTTATAAGTCCTTGTTGATTTGAGAAGTCTGCTTAAAAAAGTATACATATTTATTTATATGCATATTCAATTTATTTCACAAAACAAATATACATGTATATTTCAATTTTCATTTCACTTCTAGAGGAGTTTTTATAAATATTTTTCTTCTTTTTTTGAAATTGAATGTCTCATTTTAATTTGATTAAAAATTAAGGAGTAAATTTAACCTTCATAAAGTTACTAATTTATTTTTCTCATTAATTTAATAAGTGGTGGTAGTTTTGAACAAATAAATATAAGTTTTCAAATTATTGAGGTTACCCGATAGACTGTATATTGAAACTAGCTTAAAGTAGCTTTCATTGTCTGCATAATGCGCTGGTGTTTTTCATAATACATAGTATTAAAATATTTAGAAATTTCGGTGAGTCAAAGTTTTGTTTAAGTAATATAATATCAATGAAATTATATTTTTCTAAATGAAGAATATTGTAATCATTTTTATTTTTTTTGTCTTATAAAAATGTATAAAATATCAAGAAGAAAGTTAAAAGGTATTTGCTTTTATTTTGAACTTTTGTGATTGTGTTTTGGTTGGCTAGCTCTATTTATGGAATTGCTCATTGCATACTATTTCTTAGATAAAATACATAAGCCTTCTAGGCAATGGTTAAATATAAGTTGCAAAAGATAACTAATTTCAACTGACACATCCTTATTGAAAGATTAGCAATACTATTAAAAAAATAATAAAAAATCAAAGATTATGCTTGTTAGATATAAAAATTATATTAATTGAATATGAAATATTATGTCGTTAATTATAAAAGTCATATTCATTTAACATGAAAGATTATATTCATTGGATTTGGAATATTTTGTTATTAATATATATAAAAAAAGTATCTGTTTGAAATTACGACATTTCAAATTTATTGAACCCTAATTTATTTTGGGGTCTCTATTTTATATAAATAAATAAATAAATATATATATATAATCTATTTATTTTAAGAAATAGAATATTCAATTGTAAACAATCCATAATAAAAATGATGGTATTCAATTATTTATAGAGGAAGTCTTTTTAATACTTTTGTCTAAATTTAAATATCTCTATTTTTATTTTAAATTGTTCGAACTTGAAAGGTCGCCACAAAAATAACAAAAATTGTTGGATTGAGATTTATCTTTTAAAAGATTCCTATCGAATTCGTTGGGCTAAAGTAATCCAAATACCTGTTTCGGGTTGGGAGGGAATCGAAATATGAAATAATACTTTATGTTAATTTTTTATCAAATTAAAATGAGAAATTCAATTGTAAATAAATAGTTGGCTAAGCTTTAGATGAATGATATATTTAAGTTCTTTTTTTCTTCTTCTTTTTTGGCGATTGAATACTCAATTGCTTCTAAAGAAATGATTTCTATATAAAGAAATATTAATTAGCTCATAAGTTGTTATATCAAAGTTGCTGGGTTGTTGAATCTGACAAAAACAGAATTAAATCTAGTTTTGCAATCTCATGGAGAAGATGAGAAGTCCACATGGATCAATCAAATATTAACAGCAGGCCAAAAAAAAGAAAGGTGTGTTAAGTTATGGGCTGCTTTCTTAAAAGGAAAAGAAAATGAAAAGGAAAGGAAAAGAAAAGATCAATTCTCTTGGCTTGTTTCTGACAAGGTCTCTTACCCAACTGTTCTTGATCTGTTAAGTCCATTAAGGTCTCGAGGAATAAGCTGATCTAAATCTAAATAATTTGGGCTAACTTAAAAAGATTTTAGTTCGGCCTTTTAAGGTATATGCCCAAGTGTTCTATCCATATTCTAGCCCAAGACAACTCCAAAAAAAGGAAACTCATGTAGTATTCTTTATATCTTGTGTTAGTTTGGTTATACCCTAAGAATTTAACATGTGTTATTAAAAAATCAAATAATCCTAAAGTTTTTTTTTTAGTTTAATATATAAAATATATATATAATAAAAGCTTTCTTATTAATTTTCTATAAATGTAAAGGAAATGACACTGAAATATGTTTTTTTAAAAAAATATATAATTTTTTAATAATATTCAAATCAATTTGTATTTACTCCAATATTCTGCTTATCCAATAATTTATTGGTGGAATTCAAACTTAAGATTCATGATCTATGTACTCGTCGCTCCACCCATTAGAAAACGACGCGGAAATATGTTCTTGAAGAGCCTCAAAAATAAAAACTCTGAATCTAAGTCTGACAAAAATAAGAACAGGGGAACGTGGAGTGTTGACTCTTGACCAATAACCTTATGAAAATTATCTGGTATTTAAATTAATACTAGTAAGCGGAAGTAGACGAGGTTAGTGTTCTTTCCATGTGCATGTAGAAGTTTGTTGAGATTAATGTTCCCTTAATCTTTTTACCGAATTTTAATTACTGATAATCACTAATCCATGACTATCTCTTAATATTATTTTTTCTACAGGTATTCGGATTGGGCTATCTCACTTATTTCAATTATTTCGCTAGGAGTTATAACTCACGAAGTATTAAGATTAGAGTCTATAGAAATATTAAATCAAATTCACAAGTTATGTTATGCAAACCTCACATCTAAACCAGTATTGTGATCATTAGACGTTTTTGAGTGTCTCGATAAAATCTGAAACTACATTTGAATTAGACACTTATTTTAGTTGAATTGAGTTAAATGAAGGATTATCTAGAATTGAATGTGTCTATTTCTATTTTTAATCGTCAATTGTTGAATATATTATTTCCAAAAGGAATTGTTATTACTTATTTCAAATGAATTGAGTCAAATATTTTTTATAAAAAAAGTAAAAAATGAAACATTAAATATCATAATATTTGACTTAATAGAAGAATTATCTATCATCATCAAAATTATTTACATTTACTATAGTAATGTACATAAAGTATCCCATCCCCTTCTTAATCCAATAAGTAAAGTGAGTTCCTCCAGGGATACTCCAATGGATGGAGTGGGGAGTAAGTAAATCATAGGTCTCGAATTTGAATTCTATCAATACTCTTCTAGATAAGTGAAATGTTGAGGTGTTTGCAAATTGGTTTGGATACCTTAAAAAAAAATAATAATAGTGAGTCCAAAAAATATCTTAGTGATTTCCTGCAAAAAGGGAAAAAAAAAATCTCAGCGATGTGTACCATTCGAAATGAAAGATTACGCTCGGTAGAAATGGCATTTGGAAAAGAAAAAAAAAACTAAAAAGGGAAATAGAAAAATAAAAATTTCCGGAAATGGAAATATGGAGATGAGAGAGTGTGATTACTGATTATAATAGTGGATGATGGTGTTTGTAGTAAGTGGTTCAACTGTAGAGTTGTGAACAGAAAGATGCCAACCAGAAACCAATAATGCGGCTTAAAATATTCTATGCAAAGTAGTGGTAGGTGTAAGGGTTTACTTTATTGGTGGACGTGCTTTTGTGGAACTAGTATTGTTGTACCAATTTGTGCTCATTTCTTCTGCGTTATGTATAGTATATACTTCAAATCTACGTAAAGTTTTGACTTATAAAAGGATATTTTCTTTGAAGAATATCTCAAAGACTAAACTGCGTGGGCGTGCACTCCATGATTTTAGTTTTTGAGCTCAACCTAATATATACAAACATACATGCACACACACACACATATATATATATGCATATACAAAGAGAGGGAGAGAGAATGCCTAAGGCATACGCGGTTGTACACCTACCCGTGTGATATATTCGAAAATGACGTTTTTAGATATTAAAAAATAAATAAATAAATGAAAAAAATTTGTTGGGAGCCAGGGCAAAGCAAGATAGGAGTAGCCACCAGAACCATGAGGACCATTTTCATCGAATGTGTGGGTTTCTTGTCTTCTTGAACTACTGCAAATCGGAGAAGCAAATCATCCCCTCACAATTTCCAAAAATCAACATTCAAAACCAAAATCAATAATCTACTAGTAAGAAACAAAAGAACCCAAGATCAAAATCAACCAAGACTTGGACAGAATATCAGATATGAGTTCAAAGTGCTGTAGTTGGATGATGAGCCTTGAATTCTTAGAGCAATGGCAAGATGCTAATCCTCGCACCGTTCCATTAGCACCCATTGATTCACTGGGATTTCTCAGCTTTGCACTTGCCGCGACCAACACACAGCAGACTTTCTGGTTCCTTTGACGGGGATGGGTGCAGAAGGACAAGTTGAGGTAGCTCCCATTGATGGAGGTGAGGAGGTCGCATGGGAGAAAGTTACGAAGGGAGGAAAATCGCAGTTGAGGATTTGGGTCTCTCTCTGAAAAGGGTTTGGAATTGTTTGAAATTTTTTTTATTTTTAGAGACGGTTGAAATAAAGACATCTCAATATCTGTTCAGTAGCACACAACAGTCTTACTTTATATATATATATATGTACAATAAATGCTATGGCATATGTGTGTATATTTATATATGTTTTTGTATAGGAAATACATATATCATATATGTATAAGCATACATTGCAAGAAATGAGGGATGACATTTTTTTGCGATTCAAAAAACTATTACGAAATTACTTTTTGTGGTGAATTTTTCTCACTTTCTTGGTAGATATGGAGACTATCAGGAAAACAAGAAGTTTTATGGCAGTTTGAATGGAATTTTATTTTGTCCAAGGGGACCAATGAAAAAATAAAGGGTTTTCTAGCTTCTTTTTTTTTTGGCAATTTCAAAAACCGACAGAAAATACAAAATGGATAACCAATCCCACATCGATTCCTAAACCTCTTGTAAGTGAATTTATTTTCTATATAAATTTTTAACTTCTTAAGATCAAGTAGGTAATCATTGATTTTCTCATTAATTTGACTTTACTTTGACTAATTTTATCATTAATATAAATAATATATTTTTATATTTATTAAATAATTAAATTTGAATATAAAAAAATTATAAATTATTATTTATTTTTTAAAAAAGGAGGACATTACCAGAAAACTGAATAAAGGCAGTTTGGAAATTTTTCCAGAAAATTTTCTCCTAGCACTCAATTGCTCGAAAATACCTCATGCCTTGTAGTAAGAGCCATCATATATATATTTACATGAAGTTGACTATTTATTTAATTGGTAAAGCAACCTTGCCTATGATTAGGAAAACATAAATTCGAGTCATGAAAGCAACAACATATCAAAAGTCACCTTATGGTTCTCTATGAGATGACCTCATACCTCCACAGTATAAGTTATTAGTCGTTATTTCATATAATCTAAGAACTCATAAATATAAATATGTCGCGTAAAAAACGTCATTTTTCTTTCACATTGATAACCATAATTATTTTTCTTTACAATAAATAAAAAGGATTATTAATGAGTGGTAAGAATAACAAAAGACATCATAATTATACATTACTAATAATTACAAAAAGATTAGTATTGTAGGACAAATGAAATATGCTTAAAGATTATATCGTGGTATGGCCGGAGTATTGTATAGTAAATTTCACAAATGTTATAACTCTTGGCCGCGCAAAGTGAATATGTAAAATGTTGTTAGCCCGTAAACTAAGTCAAATTAATTAACTATTTGTATCTCTCTTTTTTGGTCTTTTCTTTTGTTGGGACAATCTACGGTTTTAGATCTCTTATTATATAATTATATGTCACTCACTTACAGTTATATTAGTAAAAATTTAACATGTATCCTCAAAGATTAAGTATTTTTAGGATTCAGTTTTTTTTTTTTTTTTAAAATTAACATATAAAATATATAATTATCAATGACTAAATTTAAAATTTTTATTAATATAATAAGGAATGACACATAATTATATAATAGGAGATCTGGAGTCATAATCTACTATTTATATCAATCTTTAAAATCTCTCTAAAACAAATCTAAGTGCATTATTTTCAAAACCTTTCAACTTTTTGGCAAAAAGTTTTCATCCTTTTCACTTGTGACTCTAAATTTTACACCATATGTTCAAAATTAATGCCAGAAATTGAATAATGATTTGTTTAAAATAAATATATTTTAAATTTCTTATGAGATTGAATGATACCTAATAAAGATTGGGAGTATAGTAACTCCCATTAAGGATAAGAACGAAGTAACAAATTTCATATTTTATTCCTATAAAGAGGGTCTAAGGTACAGTTTTATAATCATGATTGCAAAATTAATATCTTCTACTCAGTCCATTTCAAAATATTTATCACTTATGAAATTTTCACTTAATCATAATATTCCCTATTTTGGATAATTTTGTCAAATTTTGAATTTGTTAAAATTTGAGATTAATAATGATGTGATTAACGGGTTTTAAAATTGAGAAATATAAATATCCTTGGAAAAAGTTAACTAACAAGTGCTGAGATGGATAATTTAGTCACTCCTTTTACCTTAAAATGTGTAAATGATAATTATTTTGAAATAAAAACTTTTTCATTAAGTGACAATAATTTTGAAACGGAAAAAGTACAATATGACATATATATATATATATATATATATATATATATTCCAGTACTCTAACGGGAAAATTCCTGGAAATTCTCTTTTTATTTTGTAAGCTTTGATTCAGCGATGGTGGTAGAAAACTAAATTCGAACCATTTGTAAAATTTTAAAAATAAAGATTTTAAATAAAAAAAATGAAGATTCAATCAAATGCAAGTGGAGTAAGAAAAAAGTTTGTGGACCGAACATGCTTCTAATCAATTCTGTGGATGAGAAATAATGAACTGAAGGATCGCAAATAAGAGTCTGCACCACCGCAATCCATCAAATGTTAATTAATTAATTAATTAATTAATTGGGAGCAGCAGTAGCAGTTCAACCGTCGTCTTCCGTATTAACGGAGCTTCTGACTTTTTATACAGTTTTCGTTTTCTCTTCTCTCTTAGAATTTGCAGCGTCTCGTCATAAACAAAGTGAATTAATTATTATTTTAGTTTAATTTAGCGGAATTGAAAGTAGTCCCCACCATTTTAAAATGGATGTTTTTAAAGAGGTGAAATATTTTTTTTTCTGATTATATATATAAGTTCGCAATCGTTATCCATGAAATATGGGTTCAATTCAGAAGGATAATAATGAAATTTGAATTTGGAATCTGTAATCTATATACTCTCTATTCTATTCACGTGGATATCCCTGCAAAGACTAATATTTGTTGAACTAAAAGAAAATTTTATCTTATTTTCTTAGAATTGATTTTTACCTATCCATAAATGATATTAAGTCCATTCTACAATTTAAGTCATTAGTCATTAATCATTATTTTACTTGGATTAAATACTCTTATTTTGATTACGTTATGACAAAAAATATCCCTTCTCTCTCGTTAATAAACAGTTATCTTTTTTCATAATAAATGAAAGGGAATATTAATGTTGAGAATAAAAATAGAGAAAAAGTCCGAATCCTATATTGATAATCGTAAAAAATCTTATTTTATGGGACAAGAAAAATATTCTACGACGACTTATATTGTGATACAAAGAGAGTAGGAAATTAGTAAAATTAATATTAGAAAAATTTTCTATTAAATATATATTTTTTAGAAGTATTAAGTGACATTTATTTTGAAAGCACTTCTTAAAGCAACATTTTTTTTTTGTTTTTTTTTTTTGAGTCCATAATGAACTTCAGACTTTTGATCTCCACGTTGACCATTCTATTTACTAGGATATTCCCAAATGAACAAAGCAACATCTATCTTGACTCTTGAGAAGGAAGGACTATTAAATACTCTTATATTTATCCTTTCTATATTTCTTTTAAAATGTTAATTTAATCTTTTATAAATTTAATCAATTTAAGCAAACATTCTTTCAATTACTTTATTTTATTAAGTAATTCTTTCTTTCTCTAGTTTATTACTCTCTCATCCCTAATTATATTATTTATCTTCATTTTCTTATCGCTTATTATAAATTATTCTCTTTAATCTTTATTCAATCTTTTTATTATTGTTTTCCCCTTACGTAAACATTTTTTCTCTACAAACAAACTTATAATTGAGCATGGATGAAGTAAGTAATCAAATACGATAAGTTTGTTAAAGTCTAATTAGTACAATAATAAATAATGGTGAACATTAATATTTAGATGTAAAGTAGCATATATTTTTATTATTATTATTATTTTTAAAAAAGAAGTTTTAGTTTAGGATAAAAGGAATTTTTTCTTTTTTACTTCCTTGGGGTCGGATGCCGAACCATGTTCTTCAAGGCTCCACCGGTGACCGACGAAGACACCAAACTAGGAAAATGAGCACGACGGAACCCACCACGGACAGCGATACTGGAAGGATAACAAATTCAGGTCAGACAAATCGAGGCCAAAAAGGACCCTTATTCTGCACGCTTTCAGTGGCCCTATTATCCTCACCATATATTAATAACGAGATGTTCCTTCGTGTCAGTGCTGGGGAGGAGACTCTTACAGCTAGTGACGGAGTCACGCTTTGTTTTTTTTTTAAAAACATTTTCTCCTCGAGACAAATATTCTGTCCGTTTTATAATATAAGATATTAATCATCATGTTACATGAATTATTAAATAATAAATATATATTTGTTATATTTAAAAATATTCTTTATCTTTCATTTTTATAATTATAATTATATTTCTTTACATTAAATGAAATAGGATATTAAAAGGAGGATAAGGGTATAAAAAATGTAATAAATATATATTGTAAATTGTAAAATGGTTTATATTGTGAGACAAATAAAAGAGGCTAAAATAACTTATTATGATTTGGGATGGAGGGAGTATAAAGGATTTTATTTCTCAACATAACATATTATGATTAAAAGAACAATACATTTTCTCTATTCAAAAATGAATGTATTATATTTTATTTTGGATTGTTTTAAGTTGAATGTCAAATTTCTTAAACTAGTAAAAAATTTATTAAAAAAAAATTGATAATGTAATTTGTTAATAAATTAAGTCAAACTGTTTTATTAAAACCTACGTAAGCTAAACTGAAATATTCAATTACGGGTGTATTATTTTGTGAAAGCATTAAAAAAAAATTTAGTTAGATCTTTTTCCCTTTTATTTATTTATTTATTCCTGGAACTAACATTTTAGGCTGTTGCATTCAGAATTTACGGGTGTGTGACGTCAGTTCTGAAGTCACATCCACCGTTGCAATCCTTTGCCGCCAAGATCATAAAACCAAGACAATTACACCAAAGAATTAAAAAGAGAAGAGAAAAATTAATAACAATTGTATACCCGATCTTTTAAAATTGATGATTGAGTTCCTAATTAATTACTATAAAAGAAGTTAAAATCAATTCAGCAATAATATAAAGTCCCTCAAATGCCTTTCACTTTCTCAATGAATTATAAGAGTTTAAAATTTTATTCCTTTTTTTTTTGTTGAAAAAATTAAATAAAATAGAACTCAATTTTACTTTAGAACTATCTAGATGATTAATTCGGTTTAGTTTGACTTAACTTAATTAAAATTTTATACCTCAATGGTGATTATATTGAAAAAGTCTCACCATATTTAAGCTGATTTAGTTAACTTTTGATGAAATTAAAACTAATTTATAAGAATGACAATTCATATTCAAGGGTAGTTTTATTAATAACAATTTATATTTAAAAAACATATTAAATTTACCTTAATTTTATTCCTGATTCTTTTATTTATTTCTTTTTTTAACTAGCAGTGTAGTGTTCGGACCTCATCTTTGAACAATTTTGTCACACCCTTAAATGCTATTTTATTCTTGATTAAATACTCATTAAGCAAATAAGTACTAATGCATAGTTTAGAGAGAGATATTAGATTTAACCTGTTTAGTTGGACACTGGGTATTTATTACTCCCTCCTATAGTTTGAAGGACCATATATATAATTAGAAATAAAAACATTGCAAATTTAAAGTTCCAAAACCACTTTAACATTTCATTAATTCTTAAAGATTCATCTTGACACAAACCCCATTGATTACATTACTAATAAGAGTATAATGGAAATCATCGAAGTTAAAAGTTATATCTTCAAATTTATTTCATAATATAGGTTGCTTTATAAAATTTCATGAGTATTTATTACTTTTTTTTCACTTTTACACTTATGGTTCTTTGTTACTCTAATTTCCTACATAATTTGATTGAAGTTTTTTTTTTTTTTGATATTTCAATGGGGTCAATATATTGTTTTTTATATCTTTTTTCCTTAATATATATAAAAACAGCTAAAACGACATATATTTTGGTCTTGATCCAGGTCTAGTGGAAGTATTTAATTTTATGTATTAAATCAAGATCAAACATGCAATTTCAAAATGAGATCAAAATACTTTGATACTACATCCACTTCAAATAAGAAGTCATTTGTCCCTTCGAGGATATCCCAATGGGTGGAGGATGCGTGAACACTGATAATGATACAGCTAAAAAAATAAAGAAAAAAAAAGGAAATCATTTTAAACTATATATATAAAAAATTCTTTGGAATAAGTTGTTTTGCATAGTTTTATAAGTATTTCATATTCCTTTTCACTATTATCTTTAGTAGTATTTCTTGCTACAATTTTACAAGATTTTTTTTTTTAAATGAAAAAACTAAATAAACACATTGCATTTCTTGAAATATGCGTGTAATGACTATGAACAGTTTACGCTATAAAAAGAGACAGTAACAAACTTTTACTTATGCTCAGAAACAACTTAAAATAAGCTATAAGTTAGTTTAGATGATGGTCAAAGGTCAATCCACGTTAAACATGCTTTAATGTGCCAAATAATGTGATAATTTTATCATAGTAAAATTTTAGAGTAAAAGGTAAATATTTAATTTCTTAGAAAGTGATCTTTAGAAAAATAAAAGAAATTCAGATCGAGCAAATACCATTTTTGACGTCACGACTTTTCTAGTGAATGTAAGATACATGAACATAATTTTCTAACCTACAAATTATCATATATTATAAATTTTAATTAAATAGATCTAAGTAATTTATTACTTTCTTTGTCTGGATTTGAATATCCACATTTTCATTTAAATTGTATAGAAATGAATGTCTCATTTCCTAAATTAGTAAAAAAAATTTTAATAAATTGAGAAATGTTGTTAAGTGTAAAATAAATTAAGTTAACAATTTTTAAAAAAAATTTATGCAAGTTAAAATAAAACATTCAATTTCACATGAAAGGAGTATATATTAATTTAGAGACTTGACTCTACATTAACGGTTCCTTTTGAAATTGATTTCTTATTAATTTACTGCATAAATCCTTCTCGATTCCAATTTATTTAGAGGAAAAAAAAAAGTCGGTACTTGGTAGTTGGAGAAATTTTTCTATGCAACTACGGCATCAAGTTATCATTGATTTGGTGTAGCAATCCATTAAACTTTCTTCATGTGACTTCCCTTGCCACATCAAATTTTAACACCATTAAAGCTAGTTACCTTCTTTCTTCCAATCCATTTCCTTAAATTTTTCTCTTAAAATATTTTCCAAATCTTCAAATCAACAATATCTACCGAAGACGATTGAACAGATGGATTGCGAAGGTGATATGGAAGCCACAGCCATGAGAACTTAGCCTTGCTTATCCAATACAAATCAACAAATGGTGAATACTCTATCCATTTTCGATAATCTTAAAATCGTCTTGCAAAATATTTGACCATTGAAGATTGTATAATTTTTTGGAGGTTTCGCATTGCATAGGAAGAACCTGAAAAATTAGCCAGAAAGGGGTTGAGGCTAGGTTGGGGACGAGAATGTGAATTTTATGCCTGTGAAGAGATTTGGGTTTGATGATACAATTGAAGTTGTTGAGAAAGTAATAGGTATTAAAATTCTATATTGCATGTTGTGAAACTGTGATTATAATTAATCAACTTGTATAGAAAAGTTAGGAAGATGAAATGCAGATAAAGTGTTTGATAAAATACTTAAAAAGATGATTTAATGATTTGTCACTTCTTTATGAAGAAATTCTCCTGGCTTCCAAGTTATTGTTTTCTATGCCTGCAATTCCTTGTATCCCTACATCCTTGGATGACAATACTTTTCGCCGTCTATGGTACTGGGTGTGGTTTCTGCCTACTTGGATGGCTATATCTATTCTTTATTTTGGGATAGACATTCTCTGTAAGAAGATTCTAAAATACCATGAGTGATGGAGATCGAAAGTAGCTTCCCGATCATTCCGAACTGTTATGATGTCTGTAATCGTAACTTGAGAAGAAAAGGATTAGACCATCGGAGCGGATTGTCGTCTTGGGGATAGCTCTAATGCCTAAGTCAGTATTCTGTGATAAGAGAGTAATCTTTTGAGTAATTAGCTCAATTTGTTCTAACTTGTCCGTGGACTGTGTGTGTTTCAGTAATATCTACCGAATCGTGAGTTATCTCTTTGATCAGTACTCTCCAATCATGTGATAATAGGTCATTAGGATAATTGTGGGATCGTATCAGATCTCACCAATTATTCATAGAATCGTGGAATTTCCCGAAAGTGGGACATCTTGCCATTACATCTGTAATAGAGAGCTACAAGCTCGCTAACGACATTTCGGCCTGGAACTATAAGCTCGCTAGCGACCTTTTGGCCTGTTTTGCGACCTGCCCATGGATGTTGAAGGACTCGACTATCTCTTCTAGGAAGTCGTGGCGAATGATTATAGGTTCATGAGATGTATTAAGAGCTGCACACATTTAAGCGTGGCACAAAAGGTGTATGAGACGAATTGAAACTCATCAAGGTCGAAGGTCATGGTCTGGTGAAACCTCTTCTGAGCTCATTTTGGAGGTCAGTGACCTGAGGAGGTTGGTGGTAAGAGGTCGCTGTGCACCTTCCCCCTTGACTTGTAAGTCTGACCTTCAGGTATTTGAGTTAGGATTCCAACCCATTTTGGATCGGCCTGTCCGAGTAGTGCCCGTTTCTTCCATTAGAAGATAAAAATTTAAGGAAATGGATTATAAGAAAAAATGTAACCAATTTTAACGAGATTAAAATTTGACATGGCAAGGGAAGCCATATAAAAAACGTTTATTGAACCGCTGGAGTAGCTGCATAGAAATATTTCTCAGGCGTGTAGTTGATACTTTGGAATTTGGATGTTGGAGATTGAGGCTTCCTTTAAATACTTGTTTCTATTTAATTTGATTTGATTTGATTATGACTACTAATAAACAAGAATAAATAAAGTATATCTCGTTGAATTAATTATTATTGTAATTAATATACAATAAGAAAACTTAAAAAAAGGCAATTAACTCTATCTTTATAACGAAAGTAAATTTGCATTACTTAAAAAATGGGGACTATTTTTGTGTCATATGATACAATTAATTTCCAAATATATCCAAATTGATTGACCCAATTTCAATTTTACCCACTTTCTATAAACATTTTATTTCTA
>JAOXNR010048355.1:3726-18304 GCA_028571225.1 Parsonsia alboflavescens | reverse complement strand
GAAGAAAACAATAAAAAAATAAAACAAGTTTCTAAATAAAATTCTATCTAATTAAGGAAATAAAATTATTAAACAATATTGATCTTCATCATCTACTTGTTCTGCTTTAGTATACTAGCGTCAGCCAGACAGTCGATCTATTACTGCGTCATGGGGCACTAGAGCGTTTTCATACAGGCCCTTTCGGATACATAATAGATCTTCCCCATAACCATGGAGCCTACTTCGCTAGGGCCGCCTTGCATATCGTGAGACATTAAGTGACTTTAGAGGGTGCACGGTCTGACAAGATGTGGTTCTTCATTAGAGATCAGTTACACCGACTGGACCCCCAAGAATACACTCTCCTCACTAGTCTACGTTATGGGAGAGTAAATTGGGACATTATTGACAGGCCAGTGACAACCACCTCTGTCGTCTCTCGATTGATAGGGATCGACCCAATTTCTCCAGATGCAGTCTTCGCGAGGTGGCAAGCCATGGCAGTGGAAGAGCTCTCAATTGATGATGCCCTCAAATTGACACGAAATATCCTCAAGGTTCGAAATGTGTAAAAAAAAGTGAAGGCTTCAAGGCACGATTAAAGTCCAAAACTCCCCCACTTAATGTCCGAAATCCCCCTCTCAAGGATCGAAATTCCCCTCCAAGGCTCGAAATTCCCCCTCTCAAGTCTCGAAATACAACTCTCGAGGCACAAAATTTCCCCACGTGGATCGAAATCTCTATAATCCCAACTTCCTTCCTTCCTCCTACTACTACTATTGAATGTGGCGCAAAAAAAACACACAGAACGAACAAATCCAAACTTCCAAACATCAAAGGAAAAAAAATAAAGAAACAAACCGAATATTTTACCTCCGAACACTACCTACCTTTGTCTTCTTTATTTTGGAAAACAAAAATCACCAATTTAATGACATAACACAATAACAGGCTGGGTTTTTTCCTTTCTCTCCGACAAGGGAATAGTTCTTTGTGCTGTTTTCTTAGCTATGAATCGAAACATCTAATCAAATTAATAATGTTAGCTGTGGTTTCTTCAATTTATTTTTACAGCTTGTTAGGTTCGGTAGTTGTGTGTATTGAATGCTAAGGGGTAAGATAATAAATACATGTTAAAGGAGAATAAATAAATGTTAAATTTTTTTTTTTTTTAGGAAATATCAAAATAGCTATAAAATGAAAAGTTAGCTATAGATATGAATAACATGTGAAATGTTGTGAGGATTTGGGTAGATAGGAAATAATTGTTCTTAACTTGGGTAGAAATGAAAACTCCCTATTACACATCTATATATCATAATATCTGTTATACTAATAAAATATTAATAAAAATAATATTTATAGTCTTTAATTATTATTTTTTAATATATTTAATATATTAAAATATAAAAAAATAAGTTAAACCTTATAAAAACATGATCTTTAAAAATACATATTAAATTTTTAATGTTGTAACAGAGAGAAACACGCAATTATATTGCCGAAGATCCTCAGCCACCTTACATGCATTGAGGGATTGCAAAGGATGGACTAAGTATTAACATCAAGAATTCTTTAACAAGAGGCATATATAGTTTTTAAAATTGGTTTAGCTAACAATGTGACTATTAAAGTTGTCTCTTTGTTCCAGTTTAGCCATTGATCTATAAAATCATTTATTTTAACCATAAATAGTCAAATTATTAAAGAAAAAAAACAATTTCAATAGTCACGTTATTAATTAAGCCTTTTTTAAAAATTGGTCAATCCTTGGAATTATTTAGGGAGGCAATGTACCATGCATTGAATTGACAAAAAAAAATCTCTTTTTATGCCCCAGTTTTCCTTTCCTTTGATGGGTCAGTTAAGGATAGTCATCTATAGAGAGTTTCTATGATGTACGATTTCGCACAGTGTGTACCAAGGCTAAACAACGTCTTTTAGGCCAGGCGCTATTTCAAAAAAAAAAAAAAAAAAATCAAGGGTGAAGACTAAAGAGACCAATTTGTCGACTATTTCTCATTCTCTCTTTCTCTCCTTCTCTTTCCTTCTTCTCTGCTTTGTTCTCTCCGTCTGGTTTCTCTGCTTCTTTCTCTCTCTCTCTTCTTCTCTTTCCTTCTTCTCTGCTTCGTTGGTGTTTGCGGTGTGATGGTGGTGGTGGCAGATCTGCTTTGCTTCCCCCCTTTTTTTTTGGCTCTCTTTGTTTCCAGATCTGGTGTGATGGTGGTTGCGCTGATTCGTTTTGGTTTTTTTTTTTTTTCCTTTGTTTCCAGATCTGGTGGTGGAACGATGTCGCTGTGTGATGGCGGATGGTGCTACCAGATCTGCTTCACCCTTTTTTTTTTTTTTTCTCATTTCGAGATCTGGTGTGATGGTGGTGTTGGGTGGAAATGGAAGGGGTGGGTGCTAGTTGGAGTGACAGAGGTGGTGGAAATGGTGTCGTCAGCCTTGGTTTGTGACTTTTTTTTTGTTTTTTTTTTTTTTGAATAAAACGACGTCGACATCGTCGTTGTGTGAGGCCGCACATCATAAAAACTCTCATCATGTATAACCTTCACTAAATATAAAGGATATTAAAAAATCAAAATTATGCATTAATAATTATAAAATAGTTTATCTTTTTAAATAAGACAAGAAAAAATTATTGGATCTCTTTCCTTTGCATGGAGTGAACAATGATGTTTCCTCAGGAACAAAATTCTTTTCCTTTGAAAATTTAAAAGAATAAAATGGGAGGAAAAAATTTTATATATATATATATGGACAAGCTTTTTAAGACAAATGTTTTTTCCCCTCAAAAAGGCCATTAGATTTTCCTTTTATTTAATGGACAATAGCACAAACAATCATATCTTGAACCCTGGGAATCATGAATCCAAACATATAAAACCTTTGAAAGAAACACAAGGGCCACAACAAATAAGTCATAACATGAAGGTTTATTACTACTATACCTTTTCAAATAGAAATGACCAAAAGCCAGAAGAACAAACAACCGGGATGAGACAATGACCACATAAAACTACAGTTTCAAGAACTACTACTGTTTCTAACATCTGATATTAAACATTTATCAATGAACCCTAAAAGCTATTCTGTGGAGCACATTCATAATGTGCTCAAATTTCAACCCAGAGAAGGATTGTAAAACAGAAATTCTAAAAAAAGAAAAAAAGGGGTCTAAAGAACAAGGAATAAACAAGAGTTTTGGCCAAAGAGGATAGGTTTGAGCCACTGATGTCAAAATTTCTATTTTTTACCAGTTTAGAGGGCAGAACTTGAAGGTCCATTTTCCTCTGGCAAGATCTGAACTTCTGGAGATGAGTTCTTATCTTTATTTCCACTGTTTTCACTTCCTTCGGCAAGGGATTCTACAGAATTGGAACTTACTTCTGGAATTCCCGCGCCAGCACGAGCAAGTCTTGAAGATTTAGAAGCCAAAGTCTCTCTTGGAAACTCTTCTTTACCCTTCTTCCTTCGGCTGCTCACAGTCAAGAATCCGTTGGCAAGAGCTTCAAGGGCTCTTGTTGTAGGTGGCCTGTTTCTCGTGCTACGGCGTTGTGGATTCATGCTGGACTGCTGCTCGGCTCTAGTCATGTCTAGAGACATATGGGATTCATCGCCATTGCCTATGTTCTTACTCTTCCCATCACTCTCTCCTGTTACATCTGTCATCAGAATGTCAGTCTCAAAGTCCATGGGCACTTGAGGTGGTATATTCAGATCAATCAATCTCTGACTTTGAGGGCCATCTTGAGGTTCTGTGACACTGTGAGAATTATCTGGAGGAGCACCATCAACACTTCCAGATGGGCTGCTCCTTGAGGAACCAGTTGTCAATGACAACTTATCCTGGGGTGAAACTGCACGAGGAGGAGAATTGTGAGTGGCAGAGCTGCAAGAAGGCATTTCTGGTTCCAACCTGGAAAGTGCCACAGAGGAATTTCTGGCATCATTGCTTATCTCTACACGACTACAAGCAGTCAATCTCCGGCGCCTTTTAGAAGCTGGACCTTTGTTGTCTAGGTTGTCTTCTTTCATGCTCCGGCTCGGTTGGCGTTTTACCACCATTTTTGGCTGCTTATCACCATCAGCAGGCAAAGGTGAATGAGGAATGCAATCAGTCGCTTGAACACCATCCAGATTAGGACCATCCAAGAGCATCTCATGTTCTGCAGCCCCTACTTCAAGAGCTTTCCCATCAGAAACCAGTTCTCCATTTAACAGACTATTTGAGGCTTTAGCCTTATCACTCTCAATCTTATCTGGTAATACAGATTCTGATCCATCAACAGAGGCCTCAGAAGTATTACCCTCATCACTGACTTCAACACAATTTCTTGAATTATAGTTGCTGGGAATTTCAAAGGGCAGGCTTCTTAACTCCCTCACTTTGTAAGGCTTCCCGTCTCCCAAGCTTGTATCAACCACAGTAAATTTCATTCCATCAGTTGTACAATTGGGTGTCCTAGGTTGCAGATACTGCCGTCTTCTACTTGGTTCTGCTTCAATCTTGATGTCATTCCATTCTTCATTGTCAAGCAGAATCAGACCAGGATCAGACGCAACCTTACTCAAAACATCAGTCGGAGAATCAAAATACTGGCTACCTCTCACTAGCTTTCTCGAAAACTTCTTCATACCAGGCACGAGAAAAACCAATGCATTCTTGGAAAGACCAGCAAAAACTTGATCTGTTGGCTCCTCAGAATGCCATCCTTTCGCTAGGAGGCGGGGCCATACAGCTTCCCAAAACAAGTCATTAGATCTGATTTTGCCCAATCTGTAGCCGCCAGTCAAAAACTCCACAATCTCAGAGGCAGCGAGTTTAGACCATCCTTTCCCTGTTGGTATCTCTCGACGGTTCGGAATGACATGACTGGACCTTAGAGGCTCCAAGGCCATGCCTGTTAGGTCTTGCTTTCCTTTACCAATACCAACTGCTTCCACCAGTGCCCTCATCCCAACCATGGCTTTTAGAGAGAAGACATATTCTTCGAATGGTAGCTTTCCTTCCCCAAATATCTTAGAGACCTGACAAACAAGCAGAATAATTCAATCAAACTGCAGGCACTAGAAAAACTAACAGAGAGCATGGGAATTATGCACCATAAAACTTTGATGAAACAAGATACCAGAATTTTCCAAACAAAGTTGACAATTAAATGAAAAAATGTGCAACACAAAGCCATTGTATATGATAGACATCCATAGATTTTGTGGAATTTGAACTTCAATTTATTACAAAATTAAAAATAACAATAATATTTTTTTAGAACAACAAAAAATAAGAACAGGTTTTCTTCAGAAGAGAGGGGCACGGGGGGGAAGTCCCAACAGATTTTTCTCAAAACAAGCATAGAATGCTGGAAAGAAATACAAAACATGATCATGGAAAAGAAGAAATAATCGTAAAAGGTGCTTGTTATGAGGATATATTTGAAATGATTCATTTGCAAAATCCTTCGTGAACATGATCTTCAAAATGATGAACAAGAAATTAACAAGATTTTAGCAATCTTATGCTCATTTCTAGAACCAAATCACTTAATTAAAAGCCAGAAAATTTCACGTAATTGTTTATGCAATGGAGAGCTAGAACCTTTTTTTTTTCTGTGTTTTTGGGATGAGTAAACATCTGTCTTTCAACCACACAATACCTCCCATTTAAAAAAGCAATAAATATATAAAAAGGAAGGAGAAAAGAAAAAAAAAAGAGCTGCCAGGATCAATGATCCATCAAAGAGCAACCATGATGTCAAATCCACAGGAAAATGGGAAAACTAAGGCAGCCATCAACAGAAGCAAACCTGGGATCCATTACTAGAACCAATGTTCAAGTAAAAGATAAGTCATAGACATCTATTTCAAAATCAACAACTAAATCCTCTCTGTCCTAGGAACTAACACATGCACGTGTACTATGAAAGAAACAGATGATCAGAGAATAAAGCAAGCTTAAGGTATTAACCTCCAATAAAGTGTGTCTGCATTCTTCTGAAACACTTGGCAGTAAACGAGATATCATTTCCTGTAGCCTCATCCCAGTGAATAACTTTTGACCATATACACATCTCCTGCCTCTCATCTTTCGGCCATCGGACCATCTGCAATACTCAGGGGACCGATAAAACTTCCCATAATAAAATGACAATATATCTCCTTTCGTTTTACTTTCCAAGAATCTTGTCAGTCGAAAAAAGTTCTTCTCAAAGATATATAGACCCAGGAGGAAACCTGCCTTTTCAGCATCATTCCATGATTCACTGGCAGTTCCAGGGACTAAGGAAATGCCTGCTTCTCTTGACTCGTGCAATTTCTTTTCTAAAGTTACATCAGCTGATCCTCCTGATGCTGTCCCATTGTCCATTTTCACCTCTGTTCTGCTTTCCTTCCTCGGAAGAATTTCTAGCTTTTCTTGAGTCAGACATTCATTATCAAAAGCGATCACCATCAAGGGTATAGGCTTCCCCATCAAAAAGTCAAGACAAGAATTTTCTGGACTCACTAGATGCTTAACATAGCCCAACTCATCAAGTAATTGCGGTGTTTGAACCTGATACTCCTCTCCAATTCGAGGAAGTATTTCAGGCTGCCCAGAAACACCAAGCTGAACAGTTTCACCCGAAGGGGGTGAATGCTGAATTGACATATCATTATCACCAATACTCTTATTTTGATTTGTGTCTATAGGTTCCATCTGCCAAATAAATGTCAAAATAGTTTCCATTAGGTGGAGATATAAATGTATGCTAATGCCAACATGCAGATTCAGTTATTGAGAAGTTATCTAAATAAAAGTTCAAGGCCAGAATTCCATAGCATTCAGTTGGCTATTACAAGAGCAAAGTGTATAATTCCATCAAAAGAAAGATGATAAAATGAATATTGAGGAGAGCTCCAAATATAAGGGTTAAAGAAAACCAAATAGGGCTATGATCAGAGATATATTTTTATCAATGCAGAAAAAGAAGCTTGACTAGTCTTGCTTCAAGTCATTGTATTGAAACTTTACGTATATATTAAAGCACAAATTGAAGATTTAGGACCGATATTTACTGAAATTGGAGGAAAGAAACAGCTCAACCATTTCTAGTTTATGTATTTGCTACACATCATGCTAAAGAAAGGTTAAATTAGGATTATACCATTTTCTAAATGTTTGGTAACTTTGTTCTAGCAGAGTCCACCTTTATCCTCTTGTCTTAGACTGTGAATATGAGATTTTAAGTGTATATAATGCACAAAAGGAATCACAAACCATTTAGCATGAAAATCAGAAACAAAAAGGAACATCTTTACTCTGGAGAAGGTTTACCTGCAGAAAGTAAATTCCCAATGTGGAAAACAACAAATATCAAACAGATAAGAACATTTCATGTTAATACCAACCAACGCATTGGCAAGATAATTCTATAGAATTTGAAGTACAAAGAAGAACCAGCAATATATTAAATGTTCAATTCGACTATTAAAAAAGGAATAGAAGAAACAAAAACCACCGAAGAGATTACCGAGAGAGAATGAAAGAAAAAGCTGGGACACAAAATATCGAAAGAAAAAACATAAACAGCTATTACAAAATCTAAGCACAAAAAAATACCCAGAAAAATATAGGCAACCACAAGAACTCGAGCTCTGCCTTCGAAACTACAGCAAATTATCAAACCCCAGATCCATTTTCGACAAGAAAAGAATCCCACAGGTAAAAGAGGCGAAGAACTTTACCAAGAATTGAGAAAAACCACAACATTAAATCAACAAAAACCCAGTAAACCCAACTTCTCCCAGAACAGCACAGAACCACATTCAAAGCTTATTAGAAACCGAACCCAAAAAAGAAGACAGAAAAAATAGAGCAACAAGAGCATATACACACATATATATATATTCAACACATATACATACAAAAAGACCAAAAAAAAACGAAACAAATAAAGTTCAAATCTTTACCATGTCCACACCACGCCATCATCTTTCTACTCAATTCCAATGCGATCCCTCAAATTTAAACAACTCCCACAAACACTTGATATATATCCCATAACCCCCACCCCCACAACCCACCCCTTCAAATCGTGACTAACAAGCAAAAACTCCCACCCCAAACATATCCCATTCACATGTTCAGCATATATAAACACATCAACGCCAAGTCCATGTCCAGCAAAATCAAGCAAAATTTTTTTCAGACCTTGTTTGGAGGCAAAAACAGAGTCGAGACTCTTGAAGGGCACGTGAAGGTAGCCAAGTTAAAGAAAATGGGTCTTCCAGTTTTTAGATATAAAACAAACAAAACGTGAGTACAAAGGCCAAAACTCTCTCTACATGGTATATATATATATAAACCAAAAAAAAAAGAAAAAAAAAAAGAACCCATTAATAAACATGTAAACGCAATCTCTACATATAAACATAAACCAAAACAAGAACTGAAAATTCCCTCAAGAACTCTCCCCAGTTGTTACCTGTTTTTCCAACAAGATACCCACCACGGCTTCAGCCTTCACCTTCTTCATGGACTGATTTTCGAAGCAGAACAACTGAGAGAAAAAATAAAAAGAAACCAAAATGGGAGAGCTTTTCTTTTTTTATTTTCTTTCTTTTGCCAGTCTCTCTGCATTGTATAGAGAGAGAGAATGAAGAGTAGAATATTTATAATACAAAAAATATTAAGAGAGAAAGGAAGTGGGACCAATCTAAAGGACGAGCAAGATATATTATCCAAGCGCGGACAGGGAAATTGTACTCACTCTACCCCTCCCTTTCAAGGACACGTAACCCCATAATTTTATATATATATATATATATTATATGACGCGTATGATCTCGTAATGACTCATTTAATCGACGTAGAATAGTTTGTTCTTTACACTCATGTTAATTTTTTTTTTTGTTTCATTGTAATTATCTAACTCTTTACTATTATTTAATATATGGAATATAATTTTTTACTATATCGAGCAATGTCATATATAATTGCATCGAAATACAACTAATCATCTTTATTTTTTACTCTCTAGAGAGATTAAATATCTTTTTGTATCTGGTATTTAAATTTGGAATTATTCGCTAATAATTTGTAATTATTTATCTTTTTTTTCTAAGATGAAATATAATATTGTTGATGGAATATATTTTTTCTCTGTATATGAACTAACATTGTAAGTATTTAGGTTAAAATACAAAAAATCGTCTTCCTTTATTACAATAAAGGCAGGATAAATATTTTTTCGTATCTTGTATTTCAATTTATAATTTTGTTATGACATTTTGTTTAATTCGAAATTTTTCGCTGATAATTGTAACTATCTATCTTTTTTTTGTTAATATTATAAAATATAATATTATTGATGGAATGTCTTTTATATATATATATATATATATATAGAGCAACATACGTCATTGGGTTGAAGTACATGTAATCTTCTTTATTTGTTACTTTATACGAAGGTAAAATATGTATTTGTATCATACATTTAAGTTGTAATTTGTTATAAAATTTTGTTTAATTTGAAAATTTTCACTAATAATTATAATTATGTATCCTTTTACGAATATAAAATATAATATTATTAGTAGAATATTTTATTTTAATATATCTTATATGTCATATGTAATTGCATCGAAAAACATGTAATTGTTTTTATTTTTTACTATATACGAAGGTAAAATATCTTCTTGTATCTTGTACTTAACTGCAATTTTGTTATAAAAAAATTATTAATGCATCAACTTTATACATAGCGCGGGTAATTTACTTTTAATGTAATCAAAATATTTATGAAAATTATTTTTCGGTTTGTTACTTAATTGTAATTAGATTTAATTTAACCTATAAAGCATTTACGACAATTTAATTCGCCAAAATAACTATGAAAATACCTTATTTACCAATTTGTTATTTGACTACAATTAGATTTAACTTGAAGTGAGTTAGAATTTTGTCAAATCTTTCTCTATTATTTGAGAATTTACTATTTAAAATTATTTTAAAAATGATATAGTGTCGTCTATAATACGCAGTTAATATAAATATATATATATATATATATGTATGTATGTGTGTGTAAATATATTTATGCAAGTATAGTAATGTATCGAAGTGTCAATTCAAGCTCAACTCATTTATATTTTTCAAGACTTGCACGAGCTTAAATAAATATTAAACCTTGAACTCACAAAACATTTAGATGGTTTAACATCAACTAAACACGTTTAAAAAGTTTGGGTTTGGACTCATTTGATGTCAGTTTAAATCCAAGTTTGGACCTCGACTCATTTTTGTGTATTGATTTATTTTTCTTAAAATTCTAAGAATATATATATATATATATATATATATTTATATATATATATGGTTTAAATTCATTAGTCTGACGAATCTTAATATATGAGTTTGGATGGGTTCATTTAACAAGCAAGCTAGCCTAACTAAATTAAAGCGAAGCGAATTTAAGTTTTCATCGAATTTAGTCGAATGGTTTCCAAATTGTCTCATCTCGTCTGATTTCATTTACATCCCCAGTTATAATGTTATAATTTACTTTTAATATCACCAAGATATCTATGAAAATATCTTATTGATTGATTTGTTACTTAATTGCAATTTGATTTTTAATTTAACTTGAAGCGAGTACATTAAATGCAGTTAAAAATTTTTGTGAAATTATTTGTAATAATTTGAGAATTAGTTAGTTGTTGGAATGAAAACACAAATACATTAATGAAGAAAAATATTCATTATTTATTATGATTGTTTTTTTGTACTTTAAATCAAGGAGGACCTATTGGTACATATAGAACACATGGTCCTTTATATGATTTTTTAAATATAAATTAATACTAATTTTTGAACTTTTCAATACATAAATATATTTATTACTAATAGATAGTGAATAATTTAGAAAAAAATTCAAAAAAAAAAACTATTATTCATTACTAATTCAAGTCTTTAATACTATATTTTATGATAAAAATAAATGTAGCTGAAATTAATGGATTATATTCTAAATTTTATCTTGTTGTGTAAGTACTCACTAAGCCTTGCAAAATGAATCTATTTACTTTAATAAATTGAATAGTATATACGGTTTTACTAATGCAGACTCCAACCGTTACCGTAACGGAATTCTTGCTACAGTGCTCATACAGCCAACCAAGTCGAGCAAGAATTCCATTACGGTAACGGTTGGAGCGCGCATTAAGATGCGCTCCGGAACGCACCTTAGCAAATCTGATAGTATATATATGCTATATATAATTATATATTTATTATAAATATAAATTTGAGGTGGAAAAAGTTTAACCTACGCGCTCAGGAGTGCGGCGGTGGTTTGCTGCCGAAATAGTTTTGGTTTACTTTTCATTTTTTTTTCTTTTGATAAAATACAAAATAGACACATCGCACGCACATCATATTAACAAAAATAGATATGAGGAACGAATAATATACTGACTTGACTCCGTCACTCAATAAATATAAGTAATTCACCGTCATTTTGTAAAAATTATGATAAGTCTATTTTTTCTTTTAAAATATCCTTTCATAGTTCTTTTAAAAATTTAAACACTATTTTACTATGTATATAATATAAAAAAAATCATAAATTGCTTAATTAACTAACAATAATAACTTATAATAAGTAATCAAAAAAGTTAGTTAAAATTACTTATATTTAGTGACGAAGGAAGCAATTAACTAATTATATTCTTATAAAATTAATTATATATTTAAGAAAATAAATCAAAAATTTTGTAAAAGATTTTTTTTATAAAGTATTTAATCGAAACCAATTGCTTCCTTAGTACAAAACTGAAGGTTTCATTTTTCCATTTTGAGTCGTTAGAAATCGAATGCCTCATTTTCTAATTTAGTTTAACCTTCATTAAGAAAAGTGACATTGCAGTGTTAAAATTTACTAAGTCAAACTTTTTTTCCTTAAAATGTGTGTTAAGTCAAAATGAGACATTTAGTTCACGGAAGGAGTTTTATTTAAGGTTAAATTTAATTTACTATGTATTTTATTTATCGTAAATTATAATTTTGTTAATCAGTACTCAATTAGTTTGAAAATGAATGTATTGTATTCCACATTGGGTTGTCTAAAATTGAATGTCTTATTTCCTAAAATAATAAAAATTTTATTAAAAAAATTACTTATATAACTCGCTAATGACTTAAATTAAAATTTTTTATTAAAATGCATACAAATCAAATTGAGATATTTGGAAGGAGTATTATATATAATTTTTTTTTAAGTATTGTTTTTCGAGCAATAAAAGAAATAATTTAGCACACACAAATTTGTATTAGAAGTTAAAGAATTATTTCTTCTTTTTAGAATTAAAGTTCTTATACTTTAAGATTAATGTGATGTGCAAGATCATAAAATAATGAAACATAAAATAGTAAAATAGATCTCTTTTTTTTTTAAGAAAAAAAAAAACATTTTTTTGGGGGGAGAGAAGAAAGGTGTGGACAGGCGGGGGGAAAGGTCAAAGTCACTGGAATGCAAAGAATAAGGTAACAAAATAATTAGTTTTATAAAAAATTTTAATAAATTATTTATTGATAATTTTAGTTATTTTATGATAATTTGTGAAATATTTTTATTTTCATATTTATTTCTTTGATTGTATAAATTTTTATGAAGAAGAACTGAAAAAGGGCAAAATTGAATTTTAAAGGAAATTTCTATTCAAAGAAGAAGAATAATATTTGGAGGATTCTTGGAGGGTTTATAAGTCAAAGAAGAGATGAATTGGAGTTGCTTAATTCAAATTCTAAAAGAAATTGGAAGACAAAGTTGAAGAGGAAAACTCAGTGCTTCCTTTATGGGATCACGTGATTGTAGTATTGTGCAATTTAAGATTAACTTGTATTCTTAATATTGAGAGATCGGACACCATAATCAATTCCTTTAAATATTTTAGTGGATGGAGTAATAAATGCACATATTATAGATTCGAGTTCGAATCTCATCAAACATCCTTCTAGATAAATGAAATCTCGAGATGCATAAAAATTGATCCAGACATTGTTAAAAAAAAAAAAAATTAAAATAATCACTCGTAAAGAAACATCATTCCAAATATATATTATTACAATTTTTTTAGTGTAATTTTAGTTATATTTAAAGTTAAATGGGAAGACGGGCTTGGGCTTGGGCTTGGAGTGTTTTATACAAACTGTTATACTAAACCCAAACTCTTACAAATTTTGGGCTTTTGGGCAAGCCATGGCCATCAAATTTTGCTTATAAACGAATTCATTTATTTTCATATTCCGATACAAGAACGATTTTAGAGAAAAAGGAAAAAGAAAAGTGGTCTTTCTTTCTAGTTTATAAGTTATAATAACTACTAATTTCCCACAAATTCATAAAATAATAATTAAAAAATAAAAGTTGGTATTAATTGCAAATGAAAAAAAAAAAAAATCTCTTTTAATATTGAAATTAATAAGCACACATAAATATTACAGCGAATATCGAAACTTATCCATAAACATCAGTAGACACAGAAGCCATGATTAAAAAGAACAGCATTAGGCCTACACGACATTACACGAGGCCAAAGCATACCCTTTTATATTAAACATGCCTAAAGAAAAATCTTAGCCCATGTTTAGATATGATAGAACTACATGTCAAATGCAGGCTAGACCCCCACCCACATATTTATATGTATAATATCAAGAATGCTATGGTGCATTCCATATAAACAGTAATATCCGAATGGTACCATGCATGCATGTCCAGAGTAAAAATTGTTGATTAATCTTGAACTCAATTATCTATATAATAGTTAAAATTAGCAGATGTGTGATCATTATTAATTGTAATTATCTAAAATTAATTAATTGAGTTCACCAGCAGTTATTCTCTGTATATTTGTTTTTGTCTCCCAAACTTCTGTCTCTCAATGTTTGTTTTCTGATCATTACATGATCTTTAATTAAAGGGCTTTTAATCCATGTTTAGGCCACATTATAGTATGATTTCAAAAGTTTTTTTTTTTTACAACTGTTATGGTCCCTTAATATATTATGGACAACTATTATTTTTCTAGCAAAACACTTATTGGAACCGATCATTTTACCGGTACGAGATAGCTTTTTAGTGACAAAATTATCAATTTCATCCTTGCTACTCAAAATCCAACCAACTCCAAGGGTTGTGAATGAATTTTTGTTGTCCGATTAATTTATTTGGATTTGTTAATCCAAATGCATCTAAGTTTTTTTTTCTTTTTTAAAAAAATGGATTGGTTAGATTTTGAGCAATGAGGAATATGATATTGACAATTCTGCCTTCTAAAATGTTATCCTGTGCCAATTAATGAGTAGTTATGACTAGTGTTTTACTGAAAAATAATAGTTGGGATAAAAACGGTTGCCTATAAAATGTTGAGGGATCATAACGGCTGGAAAAAAAAACTTTTGAAATCATACTATAGTTAAGTCCAAATATGTAGGACCAAATAGGCTAAAAGCATTTAATTATATCTTGTCTAGGAATTATATTAACTAATCTATTCAAACAAATTAAAACCTTAAACAGTGTAATTAATGAAAGCTCAGTCTCAAAATTAA
>JAOXNR010048344.1:0-18307 GCA_028571225.1 Parsonsia alboflavescens | reverse complement strand
GGCTGTTGGGCTCTTGGCCCATAGAAAACCCTATTTCTATTTTTATTTAAAGGATTATTTTTTAATCCTGTCATAACCGAGATAGAATAGAAGAAGATCACAGACGTGATTTTTCTCTCTGTAGAAAAATCACAGACATCTGTTTTCTTCCATTCCACTCACAGACACTCTCCGGTCTTCTATTTTCCTTTCTGTTCACCCAGACAGATAGGGAATAGATTAGAAGATTTTTTGCATAGTAGATCAAGACGTCCAGATCCATTCCGCAGGATAGATCTCCGCAAATCTTCAAATCAGGTATCGTTCTCAAACTCCAATGTGAGAAAATTTTTTAAAATCTTGGGACTTCGGATCCGTTTCCTGGTGGATTCGGGATTCGGTACCCTTCAGAAGGCACCTAGGGGAAAAAAGAAGTACTCATGAGCCGTGTCCAGGGGTAGGTGCTTGAACCCTACTGGTATCAGGTGGACTTGTTATCTTAGCTATATGAGATACGGGCAAAGGGATAGGTTCTTTTACAGGAAGAACATCAACAACAACAAATCTTCTAGACTCTGAAAAGGATTTTGCCACTAATGCGGTTGGAATGGATCCTGAATTCATGTCCAAGGGGTTCCACTCTTCGAAGCTCGTAAGTGACAGGAGGACCCTCATACTCTAGCCCTGTAGAATAGTCTAGATTGGCCCCTTCTTCAGGTAGAGGTGCCTGACGAGAAAGGGGATAGAACGGGATGAATTCTTGAGCTGATGTAGATTTTTGTTGATGCTGAAAGCTTGGTTCGTATTCCTGGTCTCTCGAAACAACCCTTTAAAATAGCTCCCTTGGTGGCAGTTCTTGTTCCTCCTCGCCATCGTCATCTTCTCCATTGTGTTTGTCGGCTGGTTCAGGCTTATCGACTGGTTGTTGGACCGCCAACTCTTGCACCATCTGCTTCAAATTTTGCAACCGTCTGTCATGGCTCTCGTGTTCCAGCTGCATTTGCCTTCGACTGCTCTCGAATTCCAACTGCATCTCGTGCCGATATTCTTCCCTTTCATGATGAATGGCTTCGATTAAGGCGACAATATTTTGTTCGAGGTTACCTCCAGACATCGTAGATCTCTGCTCTAATACCAATTGATGTAGGCGGATGTGGTGGATTGAATAATAAGAAATTCTGGAAGAAATCTAATAACAGGAACTCAAGAAAAATCGTAACTCTTAGTTCGGATGAACAATGACAGTGAACAGTAACCTCGATGAACAATGTGATGACAACAATTTCGAAAAATTTTTGGAAACTCAAACTTGGATAACCTGTCAAAGTTTGAGGCTTTTCGTCAATCTAACTTCTGAACCTGTCAGAGGTCAAGACTACAATAGAATTCTTCTCCTATAATCAAACTTCATTCAATATAAAGTAGTCAAAGGAAGAAGAAAGAAAGAAAAAAAAAATCTTGAGTTTACAAGGAAAGAGAAAAAAAAAACTCTGAAATATTATTGATAGTA
The DNA here is from genome assembly GCA_028571225.1 of Parsonsia alboflavescens. NCBI lineage: Eukaryota > Viridiplantae > Streptophyta > Magnoliopsida > Gentianales > Apocynaceae > Parsonsia > Parsonsia alboflavescens. Next base: position 16,818 of record JAOXNR010048344.1, on the reverse strand, counting down.
GATTGGATTCCGAACTCTTAGGCATTCATCCTTATTTATAATACTAGTAGTTCTATGTTCCTGATCAAACTAGGAAATAGAAACCAAGTAAACTACTAATAACTAAGTTCTATATTCCTAATCAGACTAGGAAATAAAAATCAGGAAGAAAACTATAAGAAAATGAAACAAATTTCTAAAAAAAATTCTATCTAATTAAGGAAATAAAATTATTAAACATTTTTTATCTTGCTTGTCTACTTGTTCTGCGTCAAGTTGTAACCCATACTTGAGGAATAAATGTGAAATAAATATAAAATCGCAATCCACATTCGTAGAGCTTCGCGATGATATATTATATCAACCGTCACGCTCCCATTATTACAGGAGTGTTAGTCATTAAATATGACTACATACCACACAATAAATAGCCATTACACTACAAGGCATAAAATAATTGTAGGACAGTTGACAAGACATGATAGCTACACCACATTAATGGAAGATAGTTGATAAGACCGCCAAGATTTCTCTATAAAATAAGAACAAATAACACCTACCAGGATATAATACTTTAAGTCCCTTTTCTACTAATTACTCTTCTATCCTCCTCTTATTATAACTTAAGTATTAGAGGAAAATTGGGACTACACCCAATTTCCACTAACCCCGTTTCTTGCAGATTCCTCCGCATCAATGATCAATAGAAATTGTATCAAATCAAAATTATTTGGGGAATAAATATGAAAAATTGTCAATTACAATTAAAAATTATTGAGGAGATTGAAATTTTATTTATTTATTTCAACTCCTAAAGCCTATAACTATTGACCGGTTTGGATAGGCTTAAAAAAGGGGCTTCTTAAAAAGATTAAGCAGTTTTATATTTGGATAATTTCTTGTAAAAGTGTTTTTTTTTTTTTTCAAAAAAAAGTTGTTTGGATAAAAAAGTACTTATGAAATTTTTTTTATAAAATCGTTTTTTATATAATTTTTAAGATATAAAAGCTATAATATATTTAATATCAATATTTAATTTAAAATAAAAAATAGATCGAAAAACAATAATTAATAAATTTTCAATTCAAGTTTAATTATTATTGAAAAAAGAAAAAAGATTGAATTGATATTAAATAATAATTTTTCAATAATAATAATTTAAAATCAATATTGAATTTTTTTCTTATTTTTCTTATTTTTCTATTACAGTATTTTTAAATTTCATTTTTTAAATTCATATATTATCTTTATAACTTATAGTGAATAAAAATATGTCAAAAATAACAAACAAAAATTATTTTGTGGAAGTTTACACTCACAAGGGCACTTGGGGAAAGAAGCTGGTGGAATTCAAGGGAAATGCATGTGTCAGCAAAGGAGATGAGGGGAATGGAGGTCAACCAAGGAGCGTGGGAAATATTCGGTTGGCTGGGGGGTTATAAATAGGTGTTTGTTAGGTATGATTGGGGGGAGGGAAAAAGTGTGGGGAATTAAGGGACAACTACTACTGTAAATAAGAGGGTACTAGCCTCTCGAATAGCCAGAATTTCTTATATTGTCTCCATTTATCCATACAGTTGTATCACATATTAAATGCAATTCACCATTTCTATTTCAATCTCTGTTACTCTCTCTTTTTTTTACATTTAAAATCCATTCAAGTTCTATTGAGCCCTATCGACTTGGTATCAGAGCAGCGTTTCTGGGAATGATATCGACCAGGATGGAGTCTCGAATGGACGATTTGGACAAGGAAATGCATGGAGTAAATGAGAAGTTTGCAACAATGGAAGCAAAGATGGAGTCCATGTTGAAATTGGTGGAAGCGAAGGACACTCGATTCGACACCATTGATGCTTACCTAAGAGAGTTACCAAGGTTTCTGACCGATAATACTCGACAAGGAGATAATACACCATCATCATCAACCACAATGGGTACTGGAATTGCATTGCACATGATCGCAAAAATAGAGGAGAAAGGAGCTGTTGAACTGGAAATGATCATGAGTCGAAGCGAGGTATCGGGAAGAACGGGCTCGCTTGAGTCGTATAGCACGGCTCGACGAATGGAGTTACCAATCTTCACGGGCGATGATCTGAGTGGTTGGATCGCCAGAGTAGAGCGATATTTCAACCTCAACTGATTAGGAGAGGTAGAAAAGCTAGCTTCCATTTCGATCTGCCTGGAGGGTGCTGCCTTAGGATGGATGCGATATCGTGAGCAAAGGAAGCCATTCGAATCCTGGACAGAGCTTAAGGATGAAATCCTTCATCGCTTTAGGCCGGGTATGCTCCGATCGTCGTAGGAGGAATTGTTGACACTGAAACAAAAAGACACCGTGACTCAGTATCAGGAGAAATTCGAGTGTTTGGTAGCTATTACAGAGGGACTCTTTGAGTAGTGGTTGAGTGGAGTTTTCATGGCAGGCCTAACGGAGGAGATTCAAGTCGAGATCCGACTATTTGAGCCCAATAACCTTGACCATCTAATTGAGAGCAGTAAAACAGTCTTTACTAGCCCTAATTCTTTTCTAAGGAAAAAAATAGACACCAGAGGGGGATCAACTCAACTGCCAGCTACCAAACGAGGCGAGAGTTCCATTGTTGTAGACTCTTCTAGGGGAAAAAGCTAGGTTACTTAAAAGAAAAAAGAGGGAAATCGGAGTAGGGAGTTCTGAAGGCTGTCTCCGGCAGAGTATCAGGAAAAGCTTGCCAGGGGATTGTGCGTTAAGTGCAACGAGAAGTTTGGGTCAAAGCGTCACTGCAAATCCAAACAATTGCGAATACTTCTAGCAAGCGAGGATGATGACTCCAATGAAGATCTGGAGGCTGATGCTGAGAATCAAAATGAGGAAGATAAGTCTATTGAGTTATCGAGGCATTCTGTTGAGGGAATAAACTTCTCAAGAACGATGAAGTTGTATGGGAAGATTAAGGAACGCGTAGTGTTGGGAATGATCGACAACGGGGCTACCTATAATTTATCGATCGAGTTGTAATGGACAAATTGGGTATTGCTTCCAGTCCGAAGAATTTTGAGGTGATGCTGGGGGATGGAAAACGAGTAAGTGGTGGGGGAATGTGCAAATGAGTGGTGCTGGAACTTCAAGGATTAACAATTAAACAAGACTTTTTACCGTTTACTTTAGGAAATATAGATGTGATCATGGGGGTTAAATGGCTGTCAACCCTTGGAGAAGTCAGGAGTAATTGGAGCTCCCAATCGATGCGGTTTGAGTGGCAAGGGAAACCAATTACATTGAATTGTGACCCAACACTCCTCAGGCTTGAGAAGTCCATTCGAGGGCTGTGTAAATCAATTGATTCAGGGGAGGATGGATTTTAGGTGGAGCTCGTGCAATTTGAGGAGGATGAGGACCAATCTTCTGAGGAAAGCAATGCGGAAGTATCCAGATTGTTGGAAGAATTCCAAGTTCTGTTTCAGGAACCTCAAGGCTTGCCACCTGAGAGATTGCTAGATCATGCAAGCACGTTGAAAAGTGGAGTTGCACCACCTAACCTCAGACCATACTGTTATCCTCATCAACAGAAGATTGAGATTGAACGGCTCGTGCATGAGATGCTCAAGGCAAGAATCATACAACCAAGTATCAGCCCTTTTTCATCACCAGTGTTGCTCGTCCACAAGAAAGATGGCAGCTGGAGGTTCTGTGTAGACTACAAGGTGTTGAATAGGGCCATTGTCTCGGACAAATTCCCTATTCCTGCAGTAGACGAGTTACTTGATGACTTGGGAAAATCAAAGGTTTTCAATAAATTGGATCTGAAGTCAGGGTATCATCAAATCCGAGTGACGCCAGGGGATGTGGAAAAGATGGCATTTCGAACTCATAATGGCCACTACGAGTTTTTGGTAATGCCATTTGTATTGTCAAATGATCTTGCCACGTTCCAAATCTAATGAATGAAATCTTCTGAGTGCATCTACGGAAATTTATCCTGGTATTCTTTGATGACATATTAGTGTACAGTGAGAGCATGGAAGAACACGTGAAGCATTTGAAATCCACATTTGAGATACTAGCAAAACATCAGTTGGTTGCCAACATTAAAAGGTGTCTATTTGTGGTGCCACGGTTGGAATATTTGGGACATATAGTATCAGCAGATCTAAACAAGGTTCAGCATATGCTGGATTGGAATATTCCTGTTAATCTAAAGGAGTTGAGAGGATTTTTGGGGTTAACCGGGTACTATAGAAGGTTCGTTAAGGGACATGGGAAGATTGCAATGCCATTGACCCAATTGTTGAAGAAAAATGCCTTCAAGTGGAATGAAGAGGCTTCCAAAGCTTTCAACCATCTCAAACAGGCTGTGGTGAATGTGCCAGTTCTTGCCTTACTTGATTTTGCCAAACATTTTCTAATTGAGATTGATGCCTTTGGAATTGGTTTGGGGGCTATCCTTATGCAAGAATGGAGGCCAATAGCATTTTGGAGCCATGCACTATCTCCTCGGGCCCAATCTAAGTCGGTATACGAGAGGGAGCTTATGGCCATAGTTCTGGCAGTACAGATGTGGCGGCACTATCTCATGGGTGGGCATTTCAAAGTACTCACAGATCAGAAAAGTTTGAAGCATTTACTGGAGTAGAAGATGGTTGGTCCGGATCACCAAAAATGGGTGTTTAAACGGATGAGGTATGACTTTGAGATCTTGTACAAACCAGGGGGAGAAAACAGAACAGCTAATGCTCTATCTCGTAAGTCCCACGAAGTCATTGAAAGCAAAGCTATGACTGCAATCCAGTGGGTTGATGGGGAAACTCTTGGTGAAGAGGTGATGGCAAATAAGAGATACCAAGGCATTATCCAAGATTTGGTCAAGACACGAATGGCCATGCTGACTACAAACCAAGACAAGGTAGAATCTTTTATAAGAATTGGCTAGTAGTGTCAGCAATTTCTACTACTATTCCATTGTTAATTGCTGAGTTCAATTCCACCCCCTTTGGTGGCCATTATGGGGATTCAGAACATATAAGAGGAATGAAAACGATGATGAAAAAATTTGTGTTTGCTTGTGTAGAATGTCAGCATAACAAATATCAGAGTTTGAAGCCAGCTAGTCTTTTGCAGCCACTACCCATTCCTGAACAAGTATGGGATGACATCCCTATGGATTTTATTAGTGGACTCCCAAGGACCAAAAAAGGTGATACTATTTTGGTGGTGGTTGATCGACTTAGTATAATCACTTTATGATGCTTACACATCCCTTCATAGATCATGACTTTGCAATGGTCTTTAGTAAAGAAGTAGTTCGGCTGCATAGCTACCCTCGCAGTATTGTCTCTGATAGGGATCGAGTTTTCATCAACAGCTTTTGGAAGGAGTTGTTTTCATTAACCTAAACTACCCTAAAAATGAGTAATGCTTACCACCCTCAAACAGACGGGCAATAGGAGGTGGTGAACCGTACAATAGAAACTTATCTTAGGTGTTTTGTACTAAAAAACCTAAGGATTGGGTTAATTGGCTCGCCTAGGCAGAATATTGGTATAATACTACCTACCATGGGTCGGTTGGCATGACTCCTTTCCAGGCACTTCATGGGAGAGAAGCCCTGACCCTATTGAGATGGGATGTTGGAGGGATCAAGGTCAATGCTGTAGGGGAACATTTGAAGGAAAGAAAGGTGCTGGACGCACCGTAAGCTAACTTGGATATGGCTCAAAATGGCATGAGGAAACGAGCAGATACTAAAAGGAGGGAGGTAGAATTGGCCATAGGGGATGAGGTTTTCTTGAAGTTGCAACCCTATAAGTTCAAAAATTTAGCCAAATGTCCTAATGAGAAGCTTAGCCCTTGCTTCTATGGACCATATCAGATTACTGAGAAGATAGGGGTTGTGGCCTATCGCTTGGCTCTTCCTAACAGTTCCGCATACACAATGTGTTCCATGTCTCCCAATTGAAGCCTCTTGTTGGACCAACAGTACAGCCACAACCACTACCTTAGGCAGATTTGGAATTGCAGCTTGTTCCGGAACAATTGATAGACACACGTTACTATGACCAGGGCAAGTTGGAAGTCTTGATCAAGTGGCAACATCTTCCTGCCTTTGAGAACTCCTAGGAGAAGTTCGAGGAAATCAATCACAACTTTCCTGAATTTCACCTTGAGGACAAAGTGTGAGTTAAAGAGGGGGGAGATGATAGACCCTTGGTCATGCAAGTTTACACTCTCAAGGGCACTTGTGGAAAGAAGCTGGTGGAATTGGAGGAAAGTGCACGTGTCAGCAAAGGAAATGAGGGGAATGGAGGTCAGCCAAGGAGCATGGGAAATATTCGGTTGGCTAGGGGGTTATAAATAGGAGTTTGTTAGGTATGATTGGGGGGAGGGAAAAAGTGTGGGGAATTAAGGGACAGCTACTGCTGTAAAGAGGAGGGTACTAGCCTCTCGAATGGCATCAGTTGCTAAGTGGGCTTGAATATTGCCACAGTCGGGGAGTGTTGCATCGAGACACGAAGTCTTCAAATCTTCTACTTGACAATCGTGGCATCTTGAAGATTGCAGATTTTGGCTTATCTACATTTTTTGATAATCATCAAAATTTTGCTTTAACAAGTTGTGTGGGTACTCTATGGTACCGGCCACCCGAGCTTTTACTTGGGCAGATTCATTATGGAGTTGAAGTGGATTTATGGAGTGCAGGTTGTGTACTTGGAGAACTGTATGCTGGAAAGCCTATCATTCCTGGTAGAACAGAGGTATAATGGGCCAATAAACTTCTGTACTTGACCTGCTAAATTGCATTTCATGGAATCTATGTCATAGGCTTACTCTGAACTGCATGTGGAATGAATTTTTATATTTCTATAGTTATTAGAGTTAGTTAAGCAATAAATTTAACTAACTGTGGAAAAGTTCATGATTATAACTCTAATAAGGATTAGAACTCAGTGTTGCGATCTTTACGTGTGCAGGTTGAACAATTGCATAAAATATTCATGCTTTGTGGCTCTCCATCTGACGATTATTGCAGACAATCAAAGTTACCAAACCCTACAATATTTAAACCTCGAGCACCTTATAGACCACGTCTTGCTGAAACTTTTAAAGATGTTTCTGCTACAGCTTTGGGGTTACTGGAGACCTTACTTTCAGTAGATCCTGAATATGGAGGAACTGCAGCTTCTGCTCTTCAAGATGAGGCAAGTCCAAGAATACAATTCTTGACATTGTTGTTCTTCACATGACTTCTTAAATTTCTATGTTATTACTATTGTCTTTCTAGTTCCACTTCCTTGGACAAAAAATCTAGGACACAAACAAAATCAAACCACCTTAGTAGCTTCTTTTTGCAGTTATTCACAACAGAACCACTTGCTTGTGATCCTTCAAATCTGCCAAAATATCCTCCCGCCAAGGAGGAGGCTAATGAAGATTGCCAGAAAGGAAAACCGTCAGGTATTGTTTTGATTTTGCCTTCGATGCCCAGCCAGACGAGTTCTACATTCCAAGATGGAACCATTTTTGGAACTTTTACTTGATATTTGTACAGTTTCCGACAAATCGGAGTCACTGTAGGCAACGGTAAATTTACACCCAAGAAGTATAGGGGCATTTTTTCTTAAAACACCCCACCAAAACAGTAAAGTTACTACCAAGATTCTGATTTGATCTGTTCAACTTCTACAGTCAATTGTTGGAGCCCCAAGGGCTGACTATGGCAAAAGGGAATCAAACAATCAGCAGGTACATCGTCCAGCTGATACTGATGTTCCTTTAGCTGAGTTGAAGCAGAGATTATTTAAGTCTTGATCTGGTAAATGATTTGCTTTCATCTTGCCCCAATTTATTGAACATTATATGTGTCACCATTGTAATAATTCTCGCGAATTTGTAGTTTGCAATATGTTAATGTATGATTCCTGATGCTTGTTAATTTTCCTGGCAATTGCCATGGTTTTCGAATGCATAAACAATGCCCAGATACCGAAAGAAACTGGTAAAGGAGCCAGAGTTGAGAAGGCCAGAGAGATCAAAGTTCAAGTTCCAGTGATGAATCACACAAATTCTGATCATGATAAAATCAAAAAGGTTACCGAAGTTATTCCTTCATTCGTCGTGGATCAATTGCTAGAAGAACGTGATCGCCAAATCCAAGAATCTGCACAAAGATTGAGACAGGAGAAGAAAAGAGCAAGAAAAATACAAGTGCAAGAAGAGAAGCAAGTCAAAGTCCATTCTTCACCTTCCCTTCCATTATCTGCTTCAGTTTGTAATGTTGATGATCTGCTTGAAGAACATGATCGCCAAATCCAAGAGGCAACTCAAAGATTGGTGCTTGCGAAGAAAAAAGCATGTAAAGTTAAACTCTAAGAACAGTTTTTGCATTGTTTTGCTCTAAATCTTTTCAAACACATTTGTGTGTCATTCATATTATCTTAGTAAAAAATTAATACATCCCATAATCTATAATCATTTTGTTATATATTTTATACGGGGAATGCTAAATGTACAAACAATTTCGTCCAAAATTTGTCCAGACAAGGTCCAATTACCAAATTGTCCTTTAGCTCAATTCTCAGTCGGCCTCCCTCTCTCTTCTCCTTTCCCTCCAACTTCCCTATTTAATTTTCTCATGTTTCCAATGCCAATTAACTACACAACAGATTTTAGTTTTTTTCAACCCAAATAATTGTGTGGTTGTTAGGTTGTCAGAAATCTTCAACAAAATCCACCTGAATTCACAAGCATTTCTGCTTTCGTCTCATTTTACTTCCCAAAAGGCATTATTAATTATTTAAACGGATGTCCACCGTTGAAACCAACCTATTATCATTCTTGATTCTACCCTATATGGTAGCATGAATAACCAAGATACTCATCATGAAACCCTAAGACCATATTTTCCCTCCATTTACTCCTAGCCTGTCCACACTCTCTCTATCCTTCTTTCCCTCCAACCTACATCAATTAATTTTTCAAAAATTCCATTGCTAACTAATAGTAACTTAACAATGGCCATTAATTTTCATCTTGAAAAACAATTAGTACCAGAAGATGGCTTGAAACTCTTCTTCCTTGTAAGCATCAAAATTCATCTGATTATGTGTATTCCTTTACTTCTATTTTACGGAATAGGCTTTGACTATACGAAGCGGACGTCCAATTCCTTTGAGTCCAATACACTCCCGTACTCCCCTGCACACCAATGGAATCGAATCTTGCGAGGAGCGTCATCCGCAAGCTTTTTGGATCTTCTGATGGTGATAGCATCAGCAAGGAAGATCCTCAACTGGAACAAGATGTTGTATCCATTGATGCTATAACCGAGAATATGGAAGACGATGCAAATATGGCTGTTGATAGTAATACAAGTGCTGAAGCAGATGTAGAAATTGGTCCAACAAGACACATGATATTTTCGAGTCTTGATCTCTTGTATGATTTCTACAAAGAACATGCACAAGTGAAAGGGTTTTGCATGCTGAAAAGGAAGGGTATAAAAATGAGAGGTGAAATCCACAGGTATTATTTGCTTACATGTAACAAGTATGGGAAGTCATGTGGAATAAAGTGTAGCAAACGGACCAATCGTCCCCGCAAGGGTGAATGCTACTTGTGTGGTTCATGGATTGTTAGATCGATAATAAACCGGAATAATCATGAACTATACCCAAATATGACTAGGTTAATGGCAGGCCACAGGAATGTGAGTCCTTCTTTGAAGAGATATCTCGATGCTAATTACAAAGTTGGTCTTAAAATTAACAAGAACATCAGACTTATGGAGGTTCAACATGGTGGGCCGAAAAATTTGGGGTGTTCTCCAAAAGGCTGTAGAAATTACATTGCCTTCGTGCCCTTCAACTTTGGGTAGGAGATGTTGAATCAATTCATAGACTCTTTATTGAAACGCATAACAAAGATCCAAATTTCATCTATCAAACAAACATAGACGATGTCAGCAGACTTAAGGACATCCCGTGGATTCATCCCCAAGGCAAGGCTACGTATCTTGACTTCTTTGATATCATTAGTTTCGATACAATATATCTCGTTAACAAATATAGTATGCCATTTTCAACCTTCATTGGTGTTAACCAGCATGGTAGCTCAATTCTTATGGATTGTGCCTTGGTTGCAAATGAGGACACTTTGAACTTGTGGTGGTTATTCTTCTCCTGGAAACAAGCCATGGGAGGCTGTTGCAATACAATAATACTCACATATCAGTGCGAAAGCATGAAGGTAGCTCTCTATGAAGAGATGTCGAAGACGGTTCACAGGTATTGCATGTGGTACATCCTTACTAAGTTGCCTCATAAGCATGTGGGGGTTAGGGATTATCATGATGCAAACAAAGAGTTCAGGTGTTTAGTGTAAGCCTAAAAAAACAAGAGTTTGAAACGAGGTGGAGTGATTTTGTTTTGAAATATAATCTGGGAGGTAATGTTTGGCTAGATAAGTTGTTCTCTGAAATGGATAAGTGGGTGTCCATATAACTTAAATATTATTTTTGGGCTGGTATGATGTCTCCACAGAGAAGCGAGGGAATGCTTGCATATTTTGATAAAAATGTAAACAATTAGACCACTCTCTCACAGTTTGTACAGAATTATGAACTAGCATTGACCAATAAACATGAAAAAGAGATGATTGAGGAACTTAGGTCAAGGTATACAGAAACGGTTTCTCGTTCAGGATTCAAGTGGGAGGAACTACTTTAGAGGCATTACACTTGTACAATATTCAAATGGGTTGAAGAAGAGATGTTAAAGTTATAGCACTATGAATTGAGCTTGTCTGATGAAGATGTAGTTCCTGGGGTGGAGAAATTCAAGATAATTGATGGTTCAATCAAAAATGATTTCTATGGAAATCAAATTGTGTACACGGTTGAATATATATTGGGTGGTCCGTATCTTAATTGCGATTATAAATCCTTTCAGACAAGAGGAATTTTTCTCCTGCCGCGTATTCAAAGTGTTAGCATATAAAAGGCTTAACGAAGTCCACCAGAGGTATATATTAAGCAGGCGGAGGAGAGATATTAGACGCCCACACTTGGGAAGATTTTTCTCAAGTGTTTTTCTAGACATGACAAACAATACAAAAAGTATAGGGCATTACTGAAGGAATTTGAAGATGTGGATATCGGTCTCGACAGCAATTTGAAGACAAATTATATCAAAACCAAGCTATCAAATCTGAAGGTAGACCTCTTAAACTAGAATGATAATATGGTTGTAGTTGATACAAAACCAGTAGTGATACACATGTAACTGCTATTTAAAATCATGACAGACCAATTTTGGATCCCATCATCACTTAATCCCGTGGAAGGCCATGCACCAATCGACATAGATCTGCACTAGAGATGAGTACTAAAAGCAGAAGGGGCAAGGGCAGGGATGGTGGAGTGAACAATGGTATTGTTCTCAATAATTAGGTAGGAATACTATTCGTACACTGGGTCATAATGGATCGTTAATGTTATTATAATCTGTGATTTTGTCTGCCACAGCAGAGAACTATTCTTACACCACATGAACATTTTTTAACACAACCACTCATCACGTCCATGGAGTTCTCTTTTGTTTTATTTTATGGAATAAATACTCTTGGATGATTTGGAATAGTATTTGCGTATTAAGTTCTGCATTATCCTTCCATTGCAGAACTCATTTGGATTCATATTAGATTATGACCAATTACAGTGGAAGTCCATTTTAAAATCTGGATTCATTATGTTACAGGCACATTTTGGATGAACAAATAATATAAGTCCATGCGAAGAATGAAGATATTGATCCTCCGTTACATAATAAATAAGAAAAATTCAAGTACATTACAGCATTGTTTCTCGACCATAGGCATTACAAAGCAAATTGAAAACAAATAACAAAGGTAGAGTTCTATGCTCATGAAAGCTCACAAACCATAAACAACATTGATAGACGTCCATATATATAGGTCTGTACGGCAATCCCCCAAACTTGGCACTATTCTTAACCTTTCCCTTTTTTGTTGGAGAATTTGCGATTCCTTTAGACACAAGCCATGTGGATTTCCTTTGTCCGACCCTAGGAATGGCATGAACTTTCTTCTTCCTTCCCTTATTTCCATCGTTGCATCCATCTTTACCCGTTGCAACATCAACATTCTCACCTCCATCTAGTGTCGTGCAGTCTACCTTTCCATCCCCTGCAACATCCTCTTGCAATGCAATGTCATCCTGAACACGAGCATCAACTGTAGATATGTCTCCATCATCAATTGTTTGCTCAACTTCATTTTGGTCGTCCACATCAACAGCATGAATAACTCCATCAGCATCATGTCCCTTTTTCGCATTACCAACACCACGGGGTTTCTTCATCCGCATTGTTATACTTAGCATCATTTTTGGCATTGATCCCAATCCTCGTAGATCTCTTTTGTCCAACCTCAGCATTGGACTGACATTTCTTCTTCTTACTCTTCTTCCCATCCTTGCATCTAACCTGTCCCATTGCAACAGCACCATTCTCACTTCCATCTAATGATGTGGAGTCTACCTTTCCATCCCCTACAATAACAATCTCTGGAGCATAAGTGTGGTCGTAAACAAGAGCATCAGTTGCATGTGTGTCTCCATCAACAATTGTTTGCTCAGCATCATTGTTGTCGTCCACACCACCAGCGTTGTTGACTCTTTCAGCATCAATCCTCCTTTTCCCATCAACAACACCAACCCCTTATTCATTATCATTGTCATACCTCGCATCAGCATTTGCCTTGACCCTTAACCTTGCGGATTTCCTTTGTCCAACCCCAGCCTTGGGCTGTCCTTCCTCTTTCTCTTCTTCCTTCCATTGTTGTATATTTGGCCCATCACCCCAACTGTATTATTCTCACCCCCATTGATTGCATCACTAGATATTGTGGTGTTAACCAAACCCTCTCCAAGAGCACCACCCGCTTGCATAGTAGCATTAACGGCTGATATGTCTCCATCAACAATTGTTCTCTCTGCTTCATTGTTGTCGTCCAGATCACTAGCATCACTGACTCCAACATGACTCCCCTTTTGCACATTAGCAGCACCAACCCCTTTTTCATTAGCATTATCGTACCTGGCATCAGCTTTGGAATTGATCCCTAGCTTTGGGCTATCCTTTCCTCTTTCTCTTCTTCTATCCATTGTTGCATCCTTGGCCCATAGCCCTACGACATCATTCTCACCCCCATCGATTGCATCACCAGACACTGTGGAGTCATCTATCTATCCCTTTTTTCACATCACCACCAACCTGCACAACAGCATCAAAAGATGGTGTGTCTCCATCAACAATGGTTATCTCTTCTTCATTATCGATGTGAATATCACCATCAACATTGGCTGGTCCAACATTGCATTCTCCCTCACCATTCATATTTGCCACACTAGAATAAGCACTGGCATTAATTTGGGCACTGATATCAAGTACCTAATCATAAACATCATTCTTAGCTTCAATCCCTCCCGTTGTTTTTTCGTGTTTTGGTGATGACTATCATTTCTATCCTTTGCCCCTGTCTATACTTTTGGATCCACATCACCACCATGGACACCTTCATCCACACGGTCTCTCCCCTTTTCTTCACCACACTTCTCACTTTGTAAATTTTTTTGATCCATCGGATATTTCGTAGTTCCTCTTAAGCAACTGCACTCTGCTTAGCAAGTGTCGCATAAGTTCGGTAACCCCGTGCAACATCTCGGTAAGTTTTTTATATTCATGACTAGGCCCACCCATTCTTTTTTTATTCTTTCCACCACCATCATCATCTAAAGATGAGCTGCTAGCTTTTAACCCTTCATATTCGTCATCTTCATCTTTCCCATCTCCTTCTTATTCCTGTCTTTATCTTGAACTCTTAGATGTTGGTCTCAATTCCCAATTGTTTTTCCAAAAACCTTCATGAAATGTGGCATGCATCCTGTAGAAACTCCTCTCATTGTACTCATCTGCTTCTTTACAACCGACTTCACTTGCTCCTAATTTTACCCCAAAATGCTTAAACAAAAGGATAAGTATCCTACTGTGGGGTAGGGATCAATTTTTTCCCTTCAAATAGTTAAATGCATGTTTCATAATGATCTTACCAAAATTCATCTTCACACCTTTCACCAGCATAAGCATGACATGCATTTGGGCATAGTTCATGTAGTCTTGTGACCATCATTCTGAATTATCATTTCTGATACCATATGCGATACTGTGTAGTCAGCTTTGAGGATTCCTTAGGTTTCTATTTTGGACGTCCATAACTAAAGATTCTGTGAAACTCCAACATGCTAAATTCATCAGCACTATTGTTGTTCATGCAATAAATAGAACATCCCTCGTTTGGTAACCTTAAAAGACTACTTATTAAAGTAGAATCAAACACAAATTTCTTCTAATTAACCATAGTCCTCCAATGCCCGATATTGCCCTCAACGAAATCATCATCATTTTATCAGTCTCATCCGAACATACCCTCAGATTAGCTCAAAATTCAAGAACAACTTCAGTATGGTCCTCATTCGACACTAGTAAAAGACCCTCCCAACCAACATTAATGAACCAATTGACCATATTTTCAACATTGCTAAAATTCTCTAGTTTGACATAACTACCTAGAAATACCTTCCTTTGGATATCCACGATTTGGGAGCATAGACAAACTTTGCTCTACCGTTTAAGAACGGTTCTTCTATTCCTCCCTGTTCCTCCCGTGAAGGCTGCACTTCCAATGGTGTTGTTCATGTTGATTGATCGCTTTCTTCCTTGTACACATCTTGCACCCCATTCTCTTACCCGTTCATTGCTTGGCAGTTTTACAAACCAAAACAAGTTAAAAATCGGTCTTTTATATTACTTCCAATAAACTAACTTGCAGCAACATTATGAACTTAACCTCAACAAATATGCCACCGAAACTCAATCAAGATGATATTTGTTTGTTCGATACAACAATGATGGTAAGGGGAAATAGGTATGGAAATTCAAGTCCTAACGATTACTGGGAGAACTGGATCTTTGCTTGAAGGGTTGCCGAAGAAGAGGGAGAGACATTTCTCTTTCAATGTTCGGTTCAAATGTTGAAATCTCTTGAGCTTTAGGGTTTGATGGAATCGGGCCAAATCAAACCAAACAATGCATCTGAACATTAATTTTCCTTGGAATGTTAAATGAGTCAATAAGAATATATATAGGATGAAAGTTCTAGAGAGGTTGAAGAGTCGATTATTTATACAATATAAAACCGATGTGGATGTCCAAAATAATCACAAAAAGATAAATTCAAGCTTAGAAAGATAAAGGAGGTCCTTTAACCCATTTATTCCTACATAGTTGGGCCAAAACATAGTATAATCCTACAACATCAGCCTCAATAAATAAGTCCAAATAGGTTCAAAGCCCAAATGAATTAATCTATCTATCTATCTATCCATACTAAATACAATGATAAGAACTTTAGATGCCACATGGCATCATTTCAAGCATCCTCATCATAATTAATATATAAATGTAAAATAACAATATTAATAAATAAAATATAAAATAAGTTATAAATAAATAAAATATAAAAAGTCATTATTAAATAGTTTATATTAATCCAAATACGTAACCGCTATTTATTATTATTTATAACTGTTTAATACTATTCAATGTTTGCATGAGTTGAAATATACTACAAATCCTACATATAAGTTTTTTTTTCTCAAATTTTGTAATTACATGTAACAAAATATTAAATGATTTTAATATAAAATAATTAAGTTATAAACCATTAGAATATAAAGAGTTATTATCACATATTTAGAGTCTACAATAGTAGAACCTATTATTAATAATTTAAATTCCACCGATGACATTAATTTCTCTCAATCACAACACATGAAAATAAATATAAATTAAGGCCAAAACATTGTCTACTGCCAATATACATACATACATATACATATATATATATATATATATACACATATATATATATATATATATAAGAGAATTGTGATTTTGAAGTTCATTTTAGTTGAAAAAATAAAAAACTTCTTTTCAAAAAGTATTTTGAAATTTGTATTACAAGTTTTTATATTAATATAATTTCGTGATTTCATTAATTTTTTTATGTTTAATTCAAATAAATATATAGTATTACAGCATTATCATTTAATATTTATATTTTGTGATTTGAACAATTTTAAATCACTATTGAGAAAATGCACAACCGTCCAAGATCGAGTGGGTTTTACATTAGTAAATAGTTATCTCTAAAAAGTGAAGATTACTTT
The DNA here is from genome assembly GCA_028571225.1 of Parsonsia alboflavescens. Classification (NCBI taxonomy): domain Eukaryota; kingdom Viridiplantae; phylum Streptophyta; class Magnoliopsida; order Gentianales; family Apocynaceae; genus Parsonsia; species Parsonsia alboflavescens. Next base: position 556 of record JAOXNR010048344.1, on the reverse strand, counting down.
TTCATATTTAATTTATTATATTTCGAATGAAGATTACTTTTTCATATTTAATTTATTATATTTCGAAGCGAAATTATTTTCTTCGAATAACAAAGGCAGTAGTGACCCCAAGAAAAACTGTAAATAACATTAGTTTTTGTTTGGGCCTAAATACTTTATGGGATCGGGTCCATCTTGGATGGGGATTGAATTCTAACTCCACGATTTCCATCCAGAATATTTAATGGAATTGGACTATATATTAGTCATCCTGTCAAGATAAAAGACGTCCATCAAATGATTCAAGGTTTTTATCAGGAGGCCATCTTGTTAAAATTCCATACACTTCGTACTTCTTGCAACAAGTAATTTTAATTTATATAAATATAAATATATATTTATTTAAATATATATATATATACGGTTTTGCTAAGGCACGCTCCGAAGCGCTCTTTAATGCTCGTTCCAACCGTTACCAAGCAGAGCAAAAATTCCGTTACGGTAACGGTTGGAACGCACATTAAGGTGTGCTTTGGAGCGCCCCTTAGCAAATCCGTATGTATATATATATATATAT
>JAOXNR010048333.1:0-18309 GCA_028571225.1 Parsonsia alboflavescens | reverse complement strand
GAATCTCTTGTTGAAGTCTTGGGCAAAATTTCAGATTATGAGTGACCATGGGTTTGGATAGATGGATGTTGAAATTCTAGCCATAATTCAAGTGAATCACATCAACACTTGTTTGAGCATGACTTTGGGATAAACATGAATGAAATTTCAAAGTTTGTCATGGAAGACCGATTATTATGGATATTTGATACTATCCTTAATTCAGACTTCTATCTTTGTGGTATCATGTGTCCATTCATTGTTGACCCTAATTGCTTGACTATCTTATTTGAAATATATTCCATTATGAATGTGAGAAGGAAGTCTAAGCTTATTGAAAAGCATTGCCAATTGAAATTTTGTGATGAAGCTTGTGAATTTCTTGATAATATGTATAGATGAGGTACTTTATGTGTTCTTGAGAGTTCTAAGCATGATGAATTCTTTGATTTGTTGAAGCTTGAGAGCCATGAAATTGTTTTTGAGGGTACCTATGGTAGTCCTAAGTCCTCAGATATCTATTCCAAAAAGCATGTTGTAGGACTACACATGAAAATTAAATCTATTATTGAGGCACCATACTTGGTGAATTCTTGTGACGGGGCATACCAATATCATGATGAGAAGTTGATCTTTAGTGAAGATGATAGACTTTATATTGATGAAATCTATTTGCTAGCTATGTGCTTAGTCTCTATTTGGCATGTTTGGTGGAACCACATGATGATAAGGTTTATGTATTATGCCATGAATAGAGATATGATGAGATTTTGGGAGTCTTTGACATAGCCCATGTTTTTAGGAGTGCATAATGAAGCCCATCTTGATGATCTAATGAGTTCTAGCATATGTAGAGGTGATTTTTTCTTCATTTTATACATGTGTTTGAAATTTTTTAAATAGGGCACGTATATATGCTATGTTAAGGGATTGTTTCTTGAGCTTAATGCCTTTGAAATCAAGTTATAGAGAGCCTTTGTATGATGCTGATGCAGTCGGAAACAGAATCTGAAAATTCGTTCTTGCTTAGAAACTTGCAAAACAAGAAACAAAAAAAAAAGAACCTGATCCAATTTTTCTTCTAATCAAACTTCAACGCAAGTAGTTAGAAGACGAAAATTAAAAATCAAGCGAAAATAAATTTTCGAAGTAGTCGAAAACAAATTTTTGAAAAATCTCAAAGCCGAAAAGAGGCAACTTTAATTCATAACTATCAAAAAACAACCAGCCAAAACAAAACCTAACCCTAATCGGAAACGAAAAGTAAAGAAATTGCAAAAAAAAAACCCTAGAAAAACAGTAAATTACAAAACTGTCACTAAAACTGTAAAATTACGACAATGCCACTAAAAACAGAAAATTGCCCAAAACACCATCAAAATGACTCCGGATGGCTGAAAAAAGCCTTGCTGTGACTTTGGTTCGTTGGGTAGTTCCGGGTCACCCAGTCAAACTTGAGCCCAATCCGAGCTCGTTTCAATCATCTCGGGAATCGTGCCCGACATCAATTCGGTGTTTTTAGACAGCTCACGTCCTCTTCTTCAAACGTTCGGAACGTCGTGGAGCTGATTGTGGAACCGAAACTTGCCCCGCACCTGAATCACCTTGATCAGCAACCAGCTCTGCATTAGATGCTTTGTATGGTCATAGACCAACGGGATTTATGCCTTGTGCTTTAAAGGAGAGAATCTTGTTCTTGGTTGCTTCAATTGGCTTGGATTCCTTGTCGATGTTCTTTATTCTAATGAATTTCTTGTAGTGGAGAAGGAATACATATCAATCAAAGAGATACCACCACCTTTAAAGAAGGGTATGGTAATTCATTGTCAAGTTATAACTTCCATGGAGGATAAAATGGAGTTATTTGGTAAGTATTGTCTTGATGATTTAATAAAAGTTAGTGACAATTCTCTTCTCAAAGTAGGACTTGAAGATTCAAGGATGAATCCTCTTGAGGTGAGGGGAATGATGGAGATCAAGGATCAATCATATCATTAATGGAATCATCAAGGAAGACATTTGTGGATGAGCTCAATGAAGGGAAGATTCATAGGAGAAGATGTGCTTATAAAGACCTTCATTTGAAGTTTGGGAGACTATAGAAGCTTTCAAGTCATGACTTTGCTAAAAATGATCCAAATGGTGACTTGAAGATTGATTACAAAGACATGTATTTCAAATACAATGATGGAAAAGAAGATTTCCTTGATTTTGAAACCATTTTTAGGGAGATTAGGTTTGATGAAGAACAAGCAAAGAAGGATTGCTAATGATTCAAGACCTTGAAGATGACGGTGGGAGGTTTCCAAATGAAGAACAAGGCATTGGGGACCTTGAAAACCAAGTTGGGAAGCCTAGGATGGCTTGGAATGAAGTTGACAAGGGCTGGCTTGAGGATTTCACGACTTGGCTAGATGAAATTTTGAGTTGGCACGAGGTATCGCGCCATTCGGCACCTAACAATGGTCGTCTGGCGCCGGACGCCGCTCTAGACCGACTTTGCTCTTTTTTCCAAGAGTCATCCAGCTCTCTTGTCTGGTACTCCCTTGGTTCAAGCCGGCACCAGATACCCCTTTCGCCTATTCACTTAATGGGATGTTTTCTCAATTTTTATTGACTTTTCTTCATTCCATTTGGTTATTTAACTTTGTTTAAGAGGGTTTTAAGGTCCTTTCCTTACATCTTAGACTATAAATAGTGTTTTTGTAATAGTTAAACTACCAACTTATTCTACAAACACAATTACAATGAGTGTGACTTTTCTTCCTTAGATCAAACTTGATCTTTGAGTGGGTTTCTTCAAGAACTTTTGTAAGGTTTTTGCGATACTTCAAAAGGGTTTTCAATTACTTTTTTTAGCCATTGAAATTGTCTACCAAATCAATCAGGTTAGATGATTGTTAGCATTAAAAAGAGTTCAATCTGGTTTCTAAGCTTAAATAACTTGATGAGTGTTGGGAATTTGATACTCTTACTTTTACGTAATTGAGATGTCTTTCAACAAGGTAACTTCACCTAAAATTAGTAATTATTATTCAACATACTCAATCAAATAACAAGTGATTTTACAATTCTCTCAACATAAATTGACTTACGCATCAGAGCTATTCTCAGAGAAATAGCCCACTCCGGTGATCTATTTTCTCTTGGTAGTTCTTACAAGCGCCGTTGACAATCGGGGTGACCCGAAGATCTATTTCTAACTCCATCACCTCCAAAATTTTAATTTGAACCTCACCCTCTCAAACTGTCAAACTTAATCTTAAAAATTATAACTCTAAATCAAAATAGGAAACTAATTCATCTCTCTCTCTCTAATATATATACATAAATATATTTATATGTATATATATACAAAAATACTATAGAGAGCACTAGTGTACTCCATACAGAGTGCACTGTTAATTCTTTTACAGTTAAAGTTAATGATTAACCTTTTTTCATTTAAAAATTATAATAAATTTGATCCAATACCCCTAAAGTTTGGATAATCCTTTTAGGGTATAATATATGGAATATATTTTCAAAAAAAAATTTTTATTGCTGATTTTATTTTTTAAAAATAAAATCAATTGTTGACCTCTAACTTTGATTGTTAGAGACTATAGCACTACCCTATATAAATATAAATATATATATATATATATATTATTTTACACATAACTTAAATATAATTAATATTGAAATAATCATATACTTAATATATGATAACTTCAGAAGTAAAATTTAAACAACATATAGATTTATCATTTAAAATATAAGACATTTTTGAATAACCAAAATGATATTAGGGCTATTTTAAACCTAAAATTATAAAGGAAAGTGATGGGAAAAACGGGTACGATCTGAATAACCCAACACTCAATTACGGACTCAAATGTGAGGGATTCGATCCAACATTACTAAGGGAGTGACAGCAACCTCCTGAGTCGTCGACCTCCCATGTCACCGACCTGATATGAGCTCAAGAAATTACGCATTGGACCATGACCTTGTGAGCTCCAATCTATCTCATAAACCTCTCATGCCTCGACTAAACATCTATGACACCTAACATAAGTTATAAAAATTAATGTCACTCATCGCTACCTCTAAAGAAGCTCATCAAGACCTTCGAGGCACATTAGAAGGTTGCAAAGTTGGTTCATAAGTCATTAACAAGCTCATAGCTCTTACACCAGAGACGTGCATGGTAAGGTACCTAGTATTATGGAAACTCCATGATTCTAGGAGCAATTGCCCAAATATTATCTCACAATTATCCTAAATGCCTACTTTCACTCAATTGAGATTAACTCCAACAAGGTAACTTCACCTAATTGGTGACATATTATTCGATATACATTATCGGATCATACACATATTGAATTCATTCAATTTTACCCTGATCGAATATTGACTTAGGCATCAGAGTTATAATTAAAACGACTACCCACTCCGGTGATCTAAATCCTTCTAGTTGTGATTACAGGTGTCATCACGATTCGGGGTGACCCAAAGATTGTTTTCGAGCTCCAACACTTCTGGCACCGTCTGTGGGAATGAACACTTAGATCAAAGATTTCCTTCCAAACACATAAAAAATAAATAGAAATTGTGATGACTCAATCACAACCAAAACGAGTGCAACCACCACGGCATGGTCAACCACATGAAGAACTCAACTCCAAACTGAAGAAATCGTACCAGAAGATCCAGTTCAGAACGAGAATATCAATAATGTGATCTCACAAATTGATGCATCATTTCCACCAAGACCAACACGGTCTAGACCTTCTCGAAGAAATCCAGTCGATAATCCTCCTGAACAAGAAAGCAGGACAAGGATATCAAAATCCAAATAACAACAATGCTCCTAGACCCCAGAGATCCAGGAGAAGCCATGTTTCTGTTCCAGCAGACCTTCTGGAAAGTATGGTGGTAGCATTGAAAGGTGTATCCGGTAGGAGGGACTATATATCAATTGGACGAAGTCCTGCACCGTCTCGAAGGCAAAAACAGCAACCTAGAGGCCAAGAACAGTTGAATGACACACAACTGAATCCAAGGAGACCTTCTAGAGGTCCAAACTCAAAATGAAGAAGGACGCAAAGCAGAACCTACACTCGGAGAAGCTCATGGGGTGAGGATCCAGGAAAGAAGCAATACAAAAAGAGTCCTACCAATGATCGACCTCAGGGAGACTCTCTGTAATGATATCAATTATGACCTATGAGATAGACTTAATCGAGTAGCAATTTCCAAAAGTCAATGTCAAGGAAAGAGACCAGACAAACAGAGGAGCTCACTGAGAATTCCTCCCAAAGAAAGGATACCCCCAGGCAAAACTTGATCAAAAGAACAGGCAGAGAAGTTGAGAGTTTAGCCATGAATCCCCCAAGGAGAGAAGCTCTCCAAAAAAACCTTGAAGTAAATAGGGATCAAGAAATCCAAAGCAGTGTGGACCTATCCGAGCCATCACCATTCGTCCATGGTATCAAGACAGCTCGAATGCCTCCGGGGTTCAAAGCTCCTTAGGTCGAGGTGAAATATAATGGCACTAGTGAACCTCAACAACACATTGATGAATACATTTCTTAAATGAGTACCTCGACCATGTCAAGTGCCGAGCTTTACGGTCCATGTTGACCAAGAAAGAACAATCATGGTTCAAGAGTATCCTAGAGGCAAGTATTTCAACCTGGACACAGTAGAAGGAGCTATTCGTGAAAAACCGTCAAAGTAGTAAGAGGTGCAAGAAAGACATTAACGACCTCTTCAACATCATACAGAAGGTCGGTGAAAGCACTAAGAGCAACTACAGTCATTTCAGTGATGAAGCCTTGGAAACTGAACAGAAGAATGATGCAATTTACATAATTGCCTTCAAGCAGGGATTACTAGGGGGGTATGTGGCTCTTAGACTAGTAGAGGAACTAGTAAAAACTATCATGGAGCTGCAAACGCTCTTGGAGAAATTGATAAAAGCAAAGGAGACTGCAGTTCAAAAAAAGATTCCAGGTTTCACCAACCATAGAAAATGAAGCCAAAGGGCAACCTAAGAGTCGCCAAACATCTAAGTGAGAAAGGAAAGATTCTCATTCAAAGGGAGGACCTTCAGACAAGAAAAGGAAGACAATTACCAACCTAGTAACCACCAACTTGATAGCCTCGCAAGCAGAAATCTTGGTTTTCATGGAAAAGAAAGGTCTTCTTAGACCACCAAGACCTCTCAAGACTCCTTTGGCAAAGAGGGATATGATGAAATTTTATCATTATCACAAGGACCAAGGCCATCTTATGGAGGATTGCTTTAACCTCAAATGAGAAATTGAGAGGTTGATCAAAGAAGGTCATTTGCAAAAGTTCTTGGACAAAAATGTAGGGCCTGCCAACCCACCAGCTACAACAGCTAATCAGCGACCTCCAATAAGAGAAATTAATGCAATTGAGAGTTGAGAGGAGATCCAAGCGAGCTAAAGGAGCAGATGCGAACCCTCTCATAGTATCCTTCCAGATTTGAGAACTCATAGTTCATAAGATTTTGTTGGACATTGGAAGCGCAGTGAATGTCTTATACAAGAAAGCATTTGACCAAATGGGAATAGACAGCAGATCGTTGCTAAAATCAGACCAAGTTTTGATTAGCTTCAGTGGCTGCACGAACTCTGAAGGAATTTTGCTAGTCCGTATTGTGGTTTATGTAAATGACAAAGGAATTACTGAGGTCATGAATTACCTGGTCGTTGATGTACAAAGAACTTACAAGGCAATTCTTGGTAGGAAAGGAGTCATGAACCTGAAAATCGAGATCTCCTTGTTGAGCTACTTCATGAGGATTCAAGTTGGTGATGGTTGGATCACCTTAGAGGGAGACTGGAAGGTAGCTTTAGAGTAAAACCTCATTGAAGGAGATGCAAAGACCTCAGAAAAGACCTCAAAGGTCGATTTTATTAACTTACCACCAGATGATGAAAAATCTAGAAATCAAGCAGCTGGCAAAGGAGAAGATTTTTTCCTCAACCCTAGTTCCCTGGGAAGCGGATAAAGATAGGAGAGCTTCTACCTTCCAAGGATAAGGGAAAACCAATGGACTCGCTTCAAGAGTGTCTTCAGGTCTTTGCCTGGTGACCTACTGACCTCAAAGGTATTGACAAAGAAATAGTAGAGCATAAGGTCAGTCTTAGACCAGGGGTCAAACCAATAAAGCTGAAGAAAAGAACCTTTGCACCAAAAAGGAATGAACTCAAAGCTCGAGAAGCCCAAGGTCTTCTCGATGCTGGAATTCTGAAAGAGGTTGTGTACTCAGAATAGTTCGCCAATCCAGTGGTCCTACCAAAAAAGGAAGGGACATGAAGGATGTGTGTAGACTTCACCACACTTAATAATTTCTGTCAAAAGGACTCCTATCCACTTCTAAGCATCGACCAGATGGTTGATTCAACAACAGGATATGAATGGCTTTGTTTCTTGGATGCATAAAAGGGATATCATCAGATCCCAATGTCTTTCGAGGACATGGAAAAAACCTCATTCATAACTAAGGTCGGGACCTACTGCCACACCAAAATGCCTTTTGGTTTGAAGAATGCATTGGCAGAGTTCCAACAATCTATGCATAAGGTCTTCATAAAAACTGCTACTAAGTTGAAATTATCTAATATGTCCTAGATTTCTTTTTTACAAGTTTCTATTAATTCTTGATTCATCTGAATAGGCCTAGCTTTAGTTGGGATATTCTTTTCATCAAATTAATCAATGTAAGGTTGTTCTACTTCATGAAATTTTCTATTCCAAAAGGTTGTAGGTATATTTAAGGTTCTTTTCTAATTTTATTTTTTCTATATCAGAAATTTTATCTTTGATTTCTTTATCAGGTAATTGATTCTGAATTCTTTTATATTTTTCTTCTTCTTTTAGAAATTTAATCTAATTAAATTTTCTATTTCTTATATTATCTAAAAATTTACACATAGGTTTATTTAGAAAGGAAAAGTAATTTTAACAGTTCATATTCTAGAATGAACACCTATTTCATTTACTTCAAATGGATAAATTTGAGTAATAAAATTAGTTCCTAATATAAGTTCTTCACTCAAATCTTTAACCAAAATAAAGGAATTATTAAAACAGAATTGTTTATTGCAAATATGTGCTTTAGACAATTTGTAATTTATATTCAATTTATTTCCATATGCTGAATATAATTTTGTAGAAGTTTTCTCATAATATTTAGTAGGTACTATTCCTTCTTGAATACAATTTGATCAGCCCTTGAGTCTAAAAGGGTAGTGACTTCTATTACAAAATCTTCAATTTTCAAAGCTATATGTATATACCATTATGAAAAGTTGTACATTTAATAGTATCTATATATTTTATTTTATCAAATGTTTCACATTCTTCTTCAATTTCTTTTAGAAATGGTTTTACTTCAGCAAATTTTAATTTTATCAGTTCTTCATTTTGATTACTGATTTCTTCATTATGGGTTTTATCATTTTCTTTTGAAGTTTTTATTTCTTCTTCAATTAGTCATATTTCTAATTTTAGATCTTCTAAAGTTACTTCTTTATTAGTTTCTGTAAATTTATCAAATACTTCTTTAGGTCTAAAGGGTTCTACTAATTTCTTAGGATTAGTAAATATGGATTCTTTTAACTTTGTTAAATATTCTTTTTTAACTTCTAAATCATCTATTTTTTCAAGTAATTCAAAGAATAATTCTTTATTCTCTTTAGGAAGTTCATTAAAGCTAATCATATTTACTTTACAATTATCTTTATTACAATTACAAATTCCTTCAAATTCACTAGAGTTATTAGATTCACTTTCTGATTCACTAGTAGAAGTATCTATTAATTCAAATATATTATTTTCAGAATCAGATTCAATTTTAGTTTCTTCATCTATTTCAGGATTATCAAGTATTTTATACAATTTTTCCTTTATTTCTTCATCTAAATCTAATTGACTAATCTTTTTCTTTTTATTTGCTAATTTAGGACACTTATCTACTTTATGTCCTTTGTTTTCACAAAAATAACATTTTATTTTCTCTGTGTTTTCATGACCAGATTTTCTTTTTCTAAATCTTCTGGTTTCATTTTTATATTCTCTAGATTTGTATTCTTTATTTCTTGTAGGCTTTTTCTTTTTATCCTTAAGTCTTTTAGAAGGGGGATCCAAAGAAGTGTAACCAAATATTTCACAAAAATTTCCTAATTCTTTCTTAGAACTCTTATGATATTTCTCCAATTGATTTTTGAGTCTCATATCACTACAGATATTTAATCGTACTATATTCACATAGTTTACTAATTCTCCACAAGTAAGGGTTTCATAAGGTATATTATTATTATAATCCTGTTTCAATTTTTGTCTAACCTTTTCTGCAAATAAGGCTGGTAAACCAGATACAAATCTTTCTTTCGAAAAAGGTTGATGGCAATCACTTCTAAGCATTACTTTTGTTAAAAACATATCTTTATACCATCTAAAATCATGCAATTTATAAAATTTCACTACTTCGATCTTGAAAAGCTAAAGGATTTGGCAAATAAAAGTCTTTGGACTACATCTGAAACTTCTTCTATGGTTGTGACTTCTTGACCATTTTCAATTTTTACCGTAGTGTTCGCTTTCTTAGAATTTGTTATTTCTAGTTTACTTTCTACTGACAAATAATTATCCCACCATCCGCTTAGAATTCCAGTAAATCCTGCTACTAATCCCCGAACTATATCCTGCTCATCTTTAATAGTATTTGACACTTTGCATGTTGTACGAGCCATAGACATATCTTGTAATAAATTCAAAATCAGATGTTCAGTAAATCCATCAAAATTCCATTCTATTATATCATTTCCAGTATAAGCAATACCTATAATTAAGTTTCTTTCTTCAAATTGCATATCAGGGAAAGAACGTCTAGGGTAATAATTTTTCAAATTTGGAAAAGAAAACATTCCTCTTTTCAAACTTCCTCTAACCCTGTGAGAGGCTTTTCCAATAATTTCCTTTTCAAAATTAATTGTTTGGATTTTAGTTAGATTGCTACTAGCTTTATTTTTCTGTTCTAAATTTATTTTTTCTAGTCATATGTTAATATCTCTTAATAGATTTTCATCATCTTTAGAGAGCTTAAATTCTTTTCTAAATTTCATATTAGTTTTTCCAATTTCTAAAGGCTTAATAATAGGGTTTTTGTCTAAAGCGTCAATTTTTGGATCATAAGCTTTTAATTTTAATTCTCTATTAGTTTTTTCACTATTTATTCTTGAAACTTTATCTGCTACTTTGATCAATACTTGATTAGTATAATTTTTTTGTTCTATTACTTTGTTAATGTCTTTTTCATTCAAATTCACTTTTTCTACTTTTCCATTTATTTTAAATGGTGAGGCTACAATTGTTTGATTTTTATGAACTATTTTGATTTCTTCTGCAGGTGGCATAATGGATTCTTTTTCTTCGCCTTGACTAGTATACCATTTTTGAGCTATAACATTAACAAATCCTAGTAAGTCTAATCTTCTGGTTCTATCTAACCAATCAAAGAAATCTAAATGTTCTTTTATGATTTTCATATATTTATAATATATTTCTTTTAGTTCAATAGTTCTCTTTTCTGAGGTGGTGCTAAAATACCAATCTCTTTTAATCCTATTTTCTTTTCTATAAAATAATTTTCTTAATAAAGGTTTGTCCAGTTCAAATCCTTTTTCCTGATTAATTACTAAAAATTTATCATCAATATTTTCCATTTTCATTTCTGAATATGTTGGACTTCCTAAAACTTAACTAATATTATATTCATAATTTACTTTATTTTCAAGATCAAATTGTTCCCCAATGGGGGGAAAGATCGTTCACAATACTGTTAAAAACTGTTTTTCAAAACATTTTTATAAAATACCTTCGAAATAAAATAAACTTACAAATATTGAAAAAGGCTTTTGAATTATATTTCATTCAAATTTCGTCCTTACAAAAGGAGGGAAAGTACATAGGCTTTGGGAGGCTATTAGAGTGATTTTAGCAATGTATCGTGGTAAGTGTGTGGTCATGCAAATCCAAAGAGCAATTAGGATAACAGTTAAAATAACCTGGACCATTACCAATATCTAATTCAAGTACTGCAATTATACTTCTATTGAAGTCTAACCATCTAGTGTCTCTTAACATTAGACATACACGTAAACTGTGTCCTACTAATGAAAAAAGGGGTTTAACCGCAATTTGAACTAATCCTATATGACAATATCTAAATTTCAATTTATGCAAATTTATTGTTTCTCTGTTCATAAGATAAACTGTTCCAAATTCTTTATCCATTGATACTATTTTTTTTGTTCTTTTACTAGAAAAATCCTGGGCAAAATCAAATATTCCTATTTTGTAAATTTTACTAATTTTCTCATGGGGAATATTCCATCCTGCTAATTTTTTTTCTATATCATCAAAAGAAATACTAATTTGTTCCTCATTAACAATGTCACTGTCTATTTCAGACAATTTCTGAATACTGGAAGATGTAGAAGCTGTCATGATTCAAAATCTTATGAAAGCATTCTTTCTATCCAGAAGTTTATTCAATCAATAATCTCTAAATATCTCATCCTATCTTATTCCTTAATTTTGTTTGACACAACCTCCTAAGGGATGCATAGGACTTACCTAAGTCTGAACTCTCCACATATGCCGTATGTTTTCTCAATTGTTCTCCTGCGTGGTCCGGCCACTACAACGCCTTCACCTTAGGCTAACAAGGGCTAATCCAACCACCTTACGGTCATCCCTGATACTCAACCTAGGCATACACCTAATTCTGAACACCAAGTTCTTAATCTTCCCTATTCTCGACAGACTGGTTCAAGTGAAGAAAAGGAATACGAAAGAAAGAGAGATTTGAAGATTATCTGATGAACTTACTAAAGGAAAAAAGAATAAAACTTGTTTAAGCTTTCATCCTTAAGATTTCAAATCAAAAGGGTTTTCGGTTACTGTATTGGCTCAGATACCAACGAGGGGAAAAATCGGTTCCAAAACAGTGTTTTGAGTATTTCCAAAACATTTTAATGAAATACCTTCAAAATAAAAATAAAATAAAACTTACAAATATTAAAGAAGGCTTATGAATGCTTCAACTTCAAATATTTTCCATTCAAATTTCGTTCTTACAAAAGAGAGAGAAAATACAAAGTGTTTTGGAGCTTTAAGAGAATTTTCAGCAATGCTGAGTGTGTGGTAAATTGGCGTGCCTAGCACCTTACATTTCATTCTACTTATAGGGAATTCTATCGGACTTCAAAATAATTCTTTCAAGTCCGGAACAATACATTCAAATAATTCTTCTACTTTTCTAAATGGTAAAGTACAATTATTACAAATAAAACAAATAACTTTAATAAAGTTGTCAGCCATTCTTCAATTATTCTTGCCAACTGTCTTCTTTTTTCTTTCTTGTTGGACCGAAAGTCTTTCATCCAAGTAGGGCCTTTAATTTGTCTTCAAATGCACTTCAATTCTTCAAAAGTTTCAGCCGAGTCTGCTTCTTCAAAATGCTTCAAATAGTTTTGGTGATGTCATGTCTACTATTTGTCATGTCACGTCTACTATTTGTCTTTTTTTAATTGTGCAGAATTTTTCCACTATCTTCAAATATTCATCATTTATACAAAATTTCTTCAAAAGCTTCCTTCCATTGGTGTCTCTTCAACTATGGGAAATTCATTCTTGTGAACTTTGTCTCTATCATATTCGTCACCTTGCATGATAGTTCTTGTGACTGCAGAAACTGCTTTAAGATAGTCCATAAAAGACTAATCTTCTTTCCAGACATCAAAAACTGGGGTGACTACTCTTTTGAAAAAGGGAGTGAATACTTTGACCTTTTTATCACAATATACTAAATTATCATACCAAACATCTATTAGTTGTTTAACAATTGCGGCTCTGTAGAAATCTAATTGTTATCCAATAGAATGGACCTGTTTTGGAATCAATTGAATATTTCGATAGGTTTCTTCAAAGACTGGCTTTTTGTATCTTTTACGCTCTATTGATATGACTATTCTTGCATCTTCTGGATATGCAGAAAAGAAACTTGGAGGGGTAGCAGAAATTTTTCAAATTTACATGTCCATGTGTTCTCCATCCTCTGTGCATTCCTTCATGTATAATCCAATCTATTACCCTGTGTCTTGTGATCTTTCCAAATGTCTGTTTAGGAATTGTGAGTCTAGAGATTAATCCATATTCTAAAAGCTTGGATATAGATAAAGATAATCCATTGATAATTTGATCTCTCCAATACTTCAAAAGATTGCAAAGTATTATCATAGAGTATCCTTGGACTCGTGAGTCTGGTTCTCCAATGAATGTAAGGATTCTAAAGGTAGCTCCAAATAATGGTGATTCTTTTAAAGGGACAAATTCTCTAAATAGATTTTGGATAGCTATCTATTCTTCCAATTTTGATCGTAACAGATAACTATAAATTACTTCCTTCACTTCATACAACTTAGCTAGGAATTTTCTCCATTCCTTTTCTTTTTGATCTTCTTCATGTCTGACAAATTGAACAATTTCTCTTTTGTCAAGTTCTTGGGTCTTCAATTGTTCTAGTGAAGAGGTGAGGTAAACCAAGTGTTCGGCTAGGGCTTTTAGGATACTACGAAATTGATGTTTGATTTCAAATTCCAAAGTTTGTCAATCAAACATTGATGATTTAGGTTCAAGTCAAATTTAGTATTGAAAGAAAGGTTAGAATTTTTTGGATAGGTTTTGAGGCGATAAGGGCCAAAGGCTATTTCCTTCTAAGATGATTCTATTGCCATTTTAAATGTTCCCACAAATATCAAATAATAACAATTGGATCTTAATTGCCTAAAAGTGATCCATATAATGATATTTTCTACAAGTCTACTTGTTGACTCCTCCAATGAAGGGGTATCAACTGCAGGGTTGAATTATAAAAATATTGTAATGAAATAGAATTCAATTTTTTTCAAGTAATATTTTGAAAATAGGGAGGTTGAGACAAGAAAGTTTCTTGACAAATTGTTCCAAGTGCTCAACAGTTTGGGTCTATTCCGAACCCCAAGCAACTAGATTCTTTTTGAGACGATCATAAAGAGGTTTGCAAATGAATTTCAAATTGGAAATGAAATCCGCAACATAATTCAAACATCCTAGAAATCTCTGCAACTGAGTCTTATCCTTAATTTCATCTGGAAATCTATCTGCAAATTCTATTTATCTAGTAATGGGTTTGTAAAGTCCTCTATCCAAATCATGATCTAAAAATCAAATCTTAGTCTGAAACAATTTCAACTTACTAGCACTCACTACCAGCCCATTTTTCTTGACTATGTCCAGAAAAATATTCAAATATTTAATGTGTTGTTCTAGTGACTCACTAAAAACTAACACGTCGTCTATATATAATTTTGTAAAACTAGTAAGTGAGTTAAAGATATCATTCATTACCTTCTGAAATTCAAAAGTGGCATTCTGTAATCCAAATGGCATTACATTCCATTCGTATTGTCCAAAAGGTACATTAAAAGCAGTTTTATATTTATCCTTTGCAATTTTAATTTGCCAAAAACCTGATTCCATATCAAATTTACTATAAATAACAGATCTAATTGTTCTTTTGAGTAAATCTCTTTTATTAGGTATTTCGACTTATGGGACTGGGAAATGGTCAGAGAGACCACAAAAAGCAGAAAGAGTTGCTCGTGTAAGCTTGTTGGAAGGCTGGTGAAATTCTCTGACAAGTTGCATCCATCATTACCATCAGGTGGGAGTCGTCTAAAAACTGCTGCGATCTGTAATGTACAGCTTGATCTTGTCAAAGTTAGGTCAGGTTTGTCTGCAATACTGCTTTTCTACTTAGATCTAATGACCTTCAGCATAATTTGTGATTGATTTTGATATTTATCTTAAATGCTTTATGATAGAAAATGTTCATTGACTTTGCTACATTGGAGCACCTCTTTCTTTTTCAGCATTATTATTCACATAAAAGGCTGAACAACTCAAAGGTGATCTAGATTCTCTAATAATCTTCTTATTTAATAAATCCTAAATTTCCTTTTTACAAGTTTCTATTAATTTTTGATTCATCTGAATAGGCCTAACTTTAGTAGGGATATTCTTTTCATTAAATTCATCAATGTAAGGTAGTTCTACTTCATGAAATTTCCTATTCCAAAAGGCTGTAGGTATATTTGAGTAAAATTCCTTTTTAATTTTGTTTTCTAAATCAGAAATTTTATTTTTGATTTCTTTATCAAGCAATTTATTTTCAATTCTTTTGTATTTTAATTCTTGTTTTAGAAATTTAATCTGATTAAATTTTCTACTTCTTATATTATCTAAAAATTTACTTGTTGGTTTATTTAGAAAAGGAAAAGCAGTTTTAACAGTTCCTATTCTAGAATGAAGGCCTATTTTATTTACTTCAAATGGATAAATGTGAGTAATAAAAGGAGTTCCAAATATAAGTTCTTCACTCAAATCTTTTACTAAAATAAAGGAATTATGAAAACAAAATTGTTCATTGCAAATGTAGTAATTAATTATAAACCTTTAAATAGTGTATTAAATTGGATTAGGTATTCTAACATTTCAAAAACATTTTCTTTTGTTTTAGAAATCTCTGATGTATCAACTAAAGTTAAAAACACAGTGCCCTTAGGACTATTAGCGAAGAAATTGCAAATACACCTCCTCATTTTATCTATCCAAGAATCTGACAAAATAGAGCAACCTGTTTTTTTCCCCACAATTCTATACTCCTAAATGGCACTTTCTATATCTTCTAAATTTTTCTTTAAAAACTTCACCCTCATTTCATGGTAAGATGGAGTCTTAAAGCCAAGACCATGTTTAGCAACAATATTAAAATTTTTAATGAATTCTAGATTTTTCAAACAATTAAAAGGAATGCCATTTGTGGAGAAAAACTTGCAAATCTGATTAAAGGATTCAAGTTGGTGACAATTGGATTACCTTAGAAGGAAACAAAAATAGTAGCCTCAGAATGCTACCTCACTGAAAGAGATACTGAGACCTTGGTAAAGTCCACGCACGTCGATTGCAAAGGAAGATGACAAATCTAGAATCCAAGCAGTTTTACCTTCTAAGGTCGAAGGAACGCTCGTTGGCTCTCTTCAAGAGTATTTAAAGGTCTTTGCCTGGCGATCTACCGACCCTCAAAGACATTGTTAGAGAGACAGCAGAACACGAGGTTGGACTTAGACCAAGAGTCAAGCCAGTGAAATAGAAGAAAAGAACCTTTGCTTTGGAGAGGAATGAAGACATAGCTTGAAGAGTCCAAGCTTTTCTCAATGCTGGAATCCAAAAAGTGGTTGTGTGATGCCGGGCATGATTCCCGAGTCGACTGGTCCGAGCTCGGATCGGGCTCAAATTTGACCGGGTGACCCGGAATGGCCCAACGATCAAAACTCAGAGGCAGGCATTGATGCAAGGCTCTTTTTTAGCCATCCGAAGTCGTCTTGATGAAGTTATGGGCATTTTTCTGTTTTCAGTGGCATTGTCATAATTTTTCAATTTTTAAGGCAATTTCCCAATTTACTATTCACTTAAGGGTATTTTCGTAATTTTGTTGTTTGTTATTTCCGAATCGAATTAGTTACCTTTTTATTAATTCCGATTAGGATTCTTTTTATTAATTTCGATTTTGATTCTTTTTATTAATTTCAAGTAGGATTCTCTTAATTAATTCCGATTAGGATTAGGGTAGATTTTAGGTTATATAGGTTATAAATATCTCGTTTTGTCTTAGTTACAAACAGTTTTTGATTAATTGACAATTTTTTACTTCGGTCGTTTTTCCGAAAACTTGTGTGTTTTCGAAGTTTTTCTAGCTTTTCTTCTGTTTGATCATTTTTTCGATATTGTTCTTGCAACAGTTGGTATCAGAGACTCAGGTTGCTGAAATCAATGGCTGAGCAGATTCGTGGAGGTCGTGGATGGCATCATGCTGGAAGGGGAAGTGGAGTCATTCCTAAGGAAGACGAACCGCCTCGTCAACAAGACCTACAGGAAGTCGAGAACGAAAACACGGAATAGAGAAAGCAAATCTAGGACTTGGAGCAGCAACTGGCTGAGGTGCGGTTAGATGTTCAGTCCGAGGAGGGTCTGGAATCGGAGATTGAATTCGATGATGAGGAGGAAGATGATAATCCGTTTGCAGCGTTGAATCGAAGGCGACAAAACCAACTAGAATGACATGGCCGACAATTTTGGCATGAAAATCGAGATTCCCGATTTTGATGGTAGAGCGCATCCTGATGAATTTTTAGATTGGTTACATACGGTGGAGAGGATTTTCGATCTTCGAGATTTGATGGAAGAATAGAAGGCTAAGATTGTGGCGATTAAGTTGTGGAAACATTATTCAATTTGGTGGGAGCACGTTAAAAAGCAACGTGTCATAGAGGGAAAGTAAAAAATTTTGACTTGGGAAAAGATGAAGAAATTGTTACGGAAAAAGTTCCTGCCTATACATTATCGGCAAGAGGCATTTATTGATTATCATTCCATTCAGCAGAGGGAGTTATCTGTGGAGCAATACATCGCGGAGTTTGATCGACTACGCATGAGGTGCGATGTCGCCGAAGAAGATGAGTAGAAGGTGGTGAGATTTTTTATCAGGGCTGAAATTCGAGATTGCTGATGCTGTTCAACTACAACAATTTTGGACGTACAAGGATGTTTGCAGATTGGCCTTGAAGGTCGAGGGGCAGCTTAGGTGGAAGGGCAGCAGTTCGGGCTTTAGGGTTCCGAGTCGATTCCAAAACAAACCTAGCGAGCAATCATCATCTTCAGGGGCAGCGGCTGTGAATAAGAGTGAAAAGGGGAAGGTGATGACCAAGGACAACCCATAGAGCCAAACCAGCAAAGTTGCGGCCACGGGGGCGGCGGAGGTATAAGTGCCAGGGTTTTGGGCACTTTGTCATAGATTACCTAAACAGGTAGTTTGTGAATCTTAGCAATTAATTGTTGGAGCCGATTTTCGACAAGGATGAAGAGGACGTGTAGAATGAGGAGGAGGTTGTATATGCAGATTCGGGAGAATCCCTGATGATTCGACTTTTGCTAAGTGTGGCTGCGGAAAACTGAAGGGGAATCGGATCTAGGAAACAAATCCGAAGTCCCAAGATTTTAAAAAAAAATTTCTCTCACATAAGGAGGTCGAGAACGATACCTGGAATGATGCGGAGATCTTGTAGAGATAAGTCCTGCGGAATGAATCTGGACGTCCTGATCTACTTGCAAAAGATCTTCTAATCTATTCCCTATCTGTCTGGGTGA